>WEIV01014374.1:286260-380315 GCA_013390005.1 Calyptomena viridis | reverse complement strand
TCCTGTGTTACCTGCTCCAGGTGCCCCTGACTTCTTATAACTGGGTCTATTTCAGGGGGTTGAAAGTGTAATGTTACTCAAGGTTTATTTTCTCCAGCTGGTCTGTATCTTCTACTGTGAATTCCTGTCTTACGGACAGTGCTTAGGGGTGGTGAAACAGAAAGAAAACCTATTTGATCTTAAAGTTCTCTTCCAATCTCAATTATTCTATTGTCAGCAGGCAAGTCTCTGTGCAGGGGCCCAAATTGCTTCAAATTCCAGAATGTTCAAAGCCACATGTCAATGGGACCTGACTGGTGACTTCCCATTTGAACAAGAAATATTTCATCTCCAGGAGGGGAGAGGTGGAAACACAGGTAAAGTGCTTAAGTTCTGCAGATTTAAAATTGTTTTGAGCTTTAGTGAGTTGTTCATTTCTTTGCCAAATCCAAGTCTGAATTGTACTACTTTTGAAAATGGCGATTGAAGTCTGGGAGAAAATCAAGACTTAATATATTGGTTTTCATTAGATTAAAGTGAAGGGTTAGCTGAAAAGAATATATTTATCTCTTGTAAGTGATCTTTTTTGCACTGGGGAGCATTCCTATTTTTCTCAGACTTATGCAATACCCAAACACGTGCTGGATTCAATTGCATGTTCAAACTTTTCAATATCCTTTCCTTGGCATTGGCAGGAAGGTTGCAGGAGGGCATATTCTTCTCATGTTTTTATTGCTACAACTAAGTTGAAATCATTGAGAACTGAAGAGGGCGAATGAACCCTTAATGTTATTTTAATGTAATTTCGTGCAGAATTTACTTAAATAATGCTAAGAAAATGAAAAATAATTTTGAGGAAATGGAGAAGGTGTTGTTCTTTAAATTCTTGCATGGAAGATCTCTGGAGTGAGAGCTATACCCTATAAGGGAATTGGGAAGTTATTTGGCGACTTGCCTAAAAGCCACTTCAGACCTGTTCATGAATTTGGATGGCAAACCAACGTCCATTTTAATTCACAGAAGTGCTTAGAAAAACAACAGACTTTATTGGGCTGTATCCAGGAGAGGTTAAATTCACATTCATTCTGTACTGGAGTAGTAACAGCTGCTGTGAGGATTAACCTTTTTGGCTGGTGGGATGAAAGGAAATACTAACTAACTATACTATAGGTGGAAGTAGAGCAGGTTAACATAACTTATAAAGTACTTTGAATTTATATTGGGTAGGCTGGTTATATTTTATTTGTGGTTTATGTTTGTACTGAAGTAACAATTCCAAGTAAGATGTTTTATGTTGGTGTAATTAAAAATATAACATCAGCCTGAAGAATTGGTGGTGTAAAAATTGATAACAAAATAAAGAATCTTTCTTAGCTTTTGTTATTATTTTGAATATATCCCAGGACAGTTGCTGCTGGAAAATTGCAACCATCTGATGATGGGTGGATGTGCCCTGTGAAACACATTGGTGGTCTAAGTCTGGATTCTATTGGAAAAGTGTCAATACAAAATCACCTGAACAGTTGGCATTAATTTCTTTTTTGTTGGTAGTTTCAGGAGAGCAAAAGGATCAGATGGCTGAGAGTGAAGCAGTTGGCTGATATCTCAGGGAAGGAGAAGGCAAACGAGGGGCTTAGAAGATTGCATTGTTGCTTTGCCTGTTTATTTGTTAAAATAAGAGGCCGTAGTTTACCAGTCTTTCTGGGTAATAAATATGTCAAATTAGTAATACAAAGTTGCTTGGAAGGCAGAATTCTTTCCTGGAAAAAATACAGTGAAAAATTAGAAACGTCAGGTTTGGTAACTCTGTATCTAGTTGTTGTACAAGAAACAGAGTGAACCCAGTGAGGCTGTGAACACGTCCACAGCTGACATGATGATGACATGACCCTCTTAAAGTGAATGTCTGGTTCTCTTTTTCCTGATAAGAAACAACCTGGCAATCCTGTGGAACATTTTTCTGAGGGACACAATGGACCAGGTTGGAAGCAATTTTTACTAAACCTGCATGGATTAGTCTGAATATAAATTATTGTTCACAGAGAAGGCATAGAGTAAGAGAGATGAAACAAACCTTATTTATCATCAAATTAAGTCTTTAAAGGGATAATACATTACATGTGGTTGGTTTTGTATCCCTATATGTACCAAGGGAGTGGAAATTTTTTTGCAAACTTTTTGAGGTGGTCATTTTTAGTATGATTGCCTATTTTCAGACCTGCAAGCATCTAATATGCCAGTTTATTTTGTTTAAGGGTGAGTATTATTTTATCCAGAGTTGTCTTTCAAGGTCTGTGCCCATGGATTTACATTGCCATCCCACGCCCTGGGTAGCTGTTTTGATGGTGTTTTGATGATTCATGAGCCTTTGCTAATACTTCAAAGTGGTGATTTTTTTGTCTCAAGGACCTGTTTTATTTCCAAATTTCATACGTCGAAGAGCAAATGTCACCTGACGTTTTATATGTGCCTTGACTATTTGACATTTGTATTTCCAATCTGAAGGAAAACTGACAAGCCAAAAAGGATTATACATGCTGTTTATTTCTGGTTTTCAGTCTGGTTTCAGCTGCACTTTCACTGAGCACATGTGCTGTGTTCCTGTGGGCCACAGCGGGGCAGGATTGAGGGCTCAGACCTGAGGGATGACAGTGAGTGCCTGAGGAGTTACAGGGGATAATGTAAATGGACTATTTTCATTAATGACCCAGATTTGCCTCTGTCTCGCATAAAGCTGCCATAATCTCACTTTAATAATGATAAATTAGATATATACAAGACTGTCTCCAGTAGTTGAGATTACATACATTATTTATGGTAGAGATATAAATCCCACTTCAGTTTATATTGTTTTCTTTGCTACACTGTAAGGGCTTGAGCCAAAGCCCATTAAAGTCCTTCCCTAACTTCAGCAAGATGTGAATTAAGAGTCCCTACTTTTCAAATAAATTTTATTGTTCCTTTCTGCTCTTGTAATACTTATCTTTTAAAAACAGTTATCAAGGAAAAAATAATAGTACATATTCAGTATTATTCAAAGTAAGGTAGGGTTTGAGTACCTGTTGTTTCTCCCAGTCTTAATAGTTTTTTAGCCTCCCTCTACATCCCATCACTCTTTCAAGTCCTGTCCTGAACCCAAGAACTCACCAGGGCATTGTGAACTAAATCTGGTGTCCAGCACAGACTGTTACATGTGGCTGGGCTGGGATGTACCTGATCCATTTATTTCCACAGCAGAAGGACAAAGCAATGATCCTGGCAGATTTGTGGGTTTGTTTTGTTCTCTGGGGACAGCAAAGTTAGGAGAAGATGGCACCCTCCAGTTCAAAGGGTAATTAAAATATTTCCCTTCTCTTCTGTTGCTGGCACAAGTAGTCAATACCTTTTTCTCAAATTGTACTTTTACCTGTTTTCAGAATATTCTGTCAGGTTTCAGGGAAACCTGACCTGTCTGGATTAAACCTGGGTGTGTGTTATGGGTATTGCCTGGCCTGCTGTCAAAGTCTTCATAAAAATCCAAATCAGATGTATCTGCTAGTTATAATTTGTTATGTTTTGTCACTATCCCAAAGAAGAGATCTGATTTTCCTGCTTTTTTTTGATCCAAGTTTCATCAGGGCTATTGTATAATTTAATGCTTTTAGTTCAATAATTTTATCAATAAATTTACCTGTTACAGAAGCACATCCTCCTAGTTATAAACTGTTGGAATACCTGTTCAATGGTAACTGCAAAATTTTGTTTCTTCCAGAGTTTTCTTATAATGGTTGATTTTATGAACAGACAACTACTTCATTCTTCAATTGCCTTAGAAGTAGGTGAATATATTTATCTACTGATGACTTGTTGCAGTTAAATAGATTCATTTTTCCCCAAACTGGTTCAGTTTCTATAACATTGTTTGTTTATTTTTTCTCCGTTTAAAGAGCAGTTACCCCACAGCAGCCATCTTATTGCTTAGTGATACCAAGAAATCACTCTTAACTACATGTCATTTCCTTCTCAAGTTCTTTTTGCCTCTGAGACTTCATCTGTCTCTGGCATTCTTTCCCAATTTTACTATTTTGGGTTTATGCAATTATTTTTCTTTAAATCTCCTCATTGTTCTTCATATTGCCCTTAAGCATTCCCATTTTCATATTACTTTTAATTCAGCTGGATTTATTAGGATTTGTTTATCACCTTGTCTCCTCTTCTCAAATCAACAATATGCATTTCTTAACTGCCTGTGTTGTTTTTGATAAGTGCAATATGTACCTTTGGCTTGCTGTTACACATTTTAATAGCCTGCCTGATAGGGCCAACTGGTTTTAACCTATTTCATACCCACATCACACTATTCAAAATAGAATCCCTTCTCTTCTAAAGGTGGCACTGAAGGGGGAGGGATGTGTGTGTGTTTGGGTTATTTTTTCTGGTTTTTTTTCTTATTCTTTCCTTTGGATCCAGAATGTAATACAAATTAAGTTTTCTTAGGCAAAGCCACCATGTGTTTAAAAAAAGTCATTATAAAGATGGGATTCTGGGGGTCTGACAGAAAAGCTAAAGCAGCTGTGCTCTCCAGTACAAACAACACATAAATCTTCAGTATCTTCTCTTCATGATCAAATAAGTGAAAGAAAAGGCTCAGAAAGTAAAAGATATTTTTATCTTACAGAAGTAGAGCTAAAAGAGTTTGGTGTCAGTTAAAGTATCAGCCATTCCTCCTACACTGCTAAAATCTAGCATTTTTCCATTTGTTTTAAGCAGAAGTTTTTTCATTTGGTGACCAAACAGCCCTATTTACCTGTTTGATACAAAGGTTGTCTTTAGGTTCAAGATTGAATGGTTATTCAGCTCTTTAGTGAAAAGCTTATCTCACAGAACAGTTTCCAGTTGCGTTTGTTCTTGTTACTTTCTTTCCAACAAATCAAGAAACTTAGAAACAAAAATACAAGTAGAATTAGTTTGGCCAAATAGTTATCAGACTCTTTTCCCCATTTATTTCCAAGTAGACCTCTTGACATTTATTAGGTTGCCTACTGGAGCTAATGGAAGCCTCCCATCCATTTTTGGGCAAACTGTGTGAGTAGAGTACAAGATGTCCCCAGATGATTTCCACAAGAGTGCAGATAAAAGCGACTCAGCTGGTGCCACACCTGCCTAATGTGGGGCAAAATGTGAGTGTTCTTTGTAAGTTGTTTTAAAACTGTGCACTGTAATTGCATTTATGCTTCTGTTGGTTTTTAGAGATGATGTGAGTGGGGAGAAACGTGTGCCCTGTGTTCCCACAGTGCTTTCTCTTGCTGCCCACCATCCCTGTGTGCCCTGCCACAGCATCCTGCAGTACAGGGTGGGATCATCCACACAGGGAAGTGTTTGGACACTTGGAACAAGTGCCTGGATGTTCCTGAGGGCACATAAGACATCTCTAAATAAATAATGTAATCAGCCAGCTGGAGACATAGAGTAGTGAGTTCATAAAATGTTTCAAGGGGGAAAAAAAACAGCAGACAGCCCAGCATGGCAGGAGGAGTGTTAGTGACAGAAGCACAAAAACACAAGGGTGACTCTGCCCTGTGCAGGGATGAGTGTGTGGGACACAGTGTGTGCAATTCTTTCATTGTGGAGGAAGGGCAGGAGAAACAACCTTACAGCAAGCAAGTAGACTGAAAATTAAGATGAGAAGCTAAAAGAGCTAAAAGTACAAATGTTTGTATCTTGTTAGTTTGGGGGTTGTTTTTGGTTTTTTGGTGGGGTTTTTGGTTTTTGTTTTGTTTACAATTGCACAGCAAAAGAAGAATATCTTGGTGTTCCCTTTTATTCAGTCCCTTCTGGGATGTCTGCCTCCAGTTCCTTCCCTTACACCCACTCCATACAGACACCCCAAATCTTTTAATAGACAGTCTGAGTTTATTTTCCAAGTGGATACAATGAATAACTTTCTTGTAGGTTATTGAGCCAAATGAAGTCACAGAGGGGTCTAATGAATGTCAGGGCCTCTGAACAAAAAACAATGGAAGAAGGGTCTTCCCCTTTTGTCAGCAGCAAACCTCCAGATTGTGTCACAGTGTCTCAGGTAACTACAGCCTCAAGATGCAATTTTATAAGTGACCAAAATTGACCTAAGGCTATCATGCTCCCTCAGTTCAAGCCTTCCCCTGGGCTGTTTCACTTGCTGAAAATACTTTGGTCTTCATGACACTGAACAGCCAATTATTTTCTTCCAAATTTGGATTAAAAGCACAGCAGGTTGGGACACAGAGAAATTCAGGATCTGACTCTGAAAGGGAGCTTATATGCCACATTGAAAAGCAAGTGGGATTCTGTCCCTTTCGAGGCTCTCCAACAGCACAGACATCTCCTAAACCTTACAAGGTATTACTGAGATGCAGCCAATCCACTGATACTTTACAGTACAGATTTGCAGCTCTGAGGTCACTTCATTTTTCCTGTGTGCAGCAGAATTCCTTCCAACCTAAGTACCACTTACTTTGTCAGTAAGCAGTGGAATTTTTGATCGATACTTAAAAATTAGGCAGACTATTGCTTGGAGGATTTTGGATAACTGAGTCCAAAATTAACTGCATTTTCTGTACAGATTTCAGTCCTGAGGACCGAATATTTTCCCTCAAACCAAAACATGGTTTTAACTAGTTGTTCACTCTTTTTCTCCCCTCTTCCCCTCTCTTTTTTTTTATTGTAGGCCCAGTCAAACTTCTTCTAAATGCTGGTACAATATATGCAATGTCTTACATGCTCTAAATATGATTATATGTCCTACTAATGATAGTTAAATAATCCTTACTTTACAATCAGACATTATTTTGCTTTCTCCTAATAATTTCCTCAGTTCCACTCAAAAACAAAAAAGAAAAAAAAAAGAATGGTGGCTCAGAATATTATCTGCCTTTTCAACTCCTGGATGTGATTGTTTTATCATATAGTACTGTACTTCTGAAAAACAAAACTAATCCGTGTTTTTTATTGTGAAATAATTTGGAATATCCTTTCCAAGTTCTCAGCAGCATTCCCGGTATGGCCCGGGAACACTAGATGGCAATGTGTGGCCGTGTGGCATACACGGGAATGGCAGTAGCAAAAGTCTCTCAGCACATGAGACAATCCTCATCTTTCAAAAATATTTGTAATATTGCCCTTTTATTATGAAAACAATTAGAACGTGTAAATGCTCGATTTTTACACTCTAAAAGCTTTGCAAACTTTCTTTTTCCTGCATTATGGTTACATGGGGAGCTTTTCTTTATGAGTTAGATTGGTGAGTACAACATTTGCTCATTTTTTGGTCTACTGTAAAGTTCTCCAATCGATTAATCTATCAAAAGGGAGAATTTTCAGTTCCCAAAATCATCAGCATGCTCCTTGCCATAGGACAGGAAGGAAGAAATGACAGTGAGTGTGTTACCCTCTTTCTCTCTCCTCAAATAACTTTGGAGCCATGACAATGATGACTATGGACATTTTAAAAATTAGATAAAAGCAAAAGCTGCTAGGTAGCAACGGCAACCTTAGGCCCTTATTTTGAGCTAAAGAGTCCTCTTGAAGACAAGCAGTGCTACAGTTGCTACTTAGGTAGAATGTGATTGCTTTTGGATGACTTCAAAAGTAGTGATTTCAAAACCCCTGATCTTACACAGCTGATGTGTTATTGAGAAGGGCCCAACCCTGCACAGAGTCTTTAAGGAAAGGCTTGGGTGTGTTTTGTTAATGACTTTTCCATGTCATATCCTACCTGTCTCTGCTTTAGGTGTCTCTCTTAACTAGTCTGTTTCATCAAGATAAAATGGTGCCCTACGTTTGTCAAAGTTAATTATTTCGTTTTGCAGAAATACAGGCAGAAATAATTTTTAGAAGAATGAGAAGATGAGATCATGAGCCTCTGTTCAATTTTGCATGTTGTGTATTATTGCTGTATGAACAAGAGGGAGATTTTGAATAGTGAGGATCCACCAAGAGTCTTACAGATGGGCATTGTGCCTAAGACAGCCCAGAATGTTACATTTCTCCTGCCCACTGGTGTGCTCTCAGCAGGGCAGAAGGACTGTGTCCACCTCCTAGGACAGGGAGACTAAAAGGCTGTTTCATGTTAAGCTCTAATGAAATGGAAGGACTGTCCATGGCTTGTTCCTGTTGGATTGTAGGACTCGGTGTCAGCAGGATGAAGCACTGGCTCACTCTTTCTCTTGTCACAGGCAATGCTGCTTTCCATGCTGAAAAGGAGAGGCATAGCATAGGGCAGATATTTTTTTTTCAGCTTCTCCCCATTGTCTTCTTCATCCTAATGCAGCATCCAATGCTGTCCTGTGATAAACACCAGCAGTCGTTCCATTGGGAAAAGAAGCTTGTATGGGAAAAGTAAGATGTTTAGGGCCTTTATTAATGACCCTTCTCCACCCTCAGTTTCTATTTTGCTATTTATCTCTCTGCTCCATGTTCCCCACTGGTGCTTTATTTTGATATTTTTGACCTCTCATGCATGTCCTTTTTTCTACCCATTGTCCCTTTCTGTCCTTCTCTTCTTTTCCTAGTAGAAGAGCATATCCCTGTGGCATTTGGTTTCGTTTGATTGGATGACCAGTTCCCACCAAAAACATTTTGGTTTGGTTGCTCATAACCATTGTGTGTAAGTGTAAACTGTTACCTCTGGTGGCTACAATCCTTTATTTTTCAATGAGGAACACAAATAAGGAAAGCCCTTGCTTAGTGGGAATGAGAATTGAGACTTTTTGCTTTTTCAGACTGATCAACTGTAAAATTAAAACTGAACGTTTTGGAGAACAGTACTAAAATAAAACAAATATACCAAATCAATCATGAAAGGATTTTCCTGATGTTTGAACTTTGGGGTTTTTTTTTTTCAGTATTCAAAATAAAATTGGAATCCAAACTAGCCTGAGGGCTGCCTCCACCCTCTTACAAAGCAATCAGTCTCTTAAAACAAGAGGATATATATTATGAGCAGATACTACCCCCAAATTATGTCCTGGGTACTTTAGGAGTCAAGGCTCCCTCCTGCCTTCTGCAGCCACACGGGCCAGGGGAGGGACTGCAGCCCACACCACTGCCAGGAGCCCACAGAACGTTATGGTTTGCCTTGAAGGACAAGCAGGGCACAGATACTGCTTGGGAACAACAGCTGTGTTTGGAAATTATCTTAATGACCAGATTATATCCCGCCTTTCTTACAGAAAGAATTTTTCCTCCCATCCTTCCCATCGATGACACCGGAACGGAGGACACACAACGGAGCGTGCTGTGTCTGAGGAGGTGTCCATGCCTCAGGGTTCCCAGCTAGTGGGGAAAAACTCTTCAAAACAGCCTTTCCAAATCAGTTGGTTTTAATAGGAGCAAGATTAAGTGCTCTCAAGTCTCCTACTTATGTTTTCAATGAGAAAATGGCCAAGCAATAGCTGAAGCCCCTCACAGAAACAGGACATCCTGAGCTGTGGCAGATGGACTTCCTTTACAAAGTTTTAATGAAAATTTTCAACAATAGCTCTGTGTATGTTCTTGGGGGGGTTAACATGTGTACACATCTCTGTACACACACACCGTGCAATGCTACACAAATCTTTTAGAATAACATACAAAATGCTGTGTATATTTTGCTGGAAGAAAAGTATTCTGTAAATATATATATATATTTACTGTGTTATGACATAAGGCAGGATTAGGTAGAGAGAAAATTTCAGGATGTGGGTGGCCACAGCTGAAGGTCTTACAGGGAGTGTTCAGTAAAATATCCTTGGAACATAAAATAAATGAAGAATAAACTTAACCAATCTATCAGTGAACATAAACAAATCCTGATGCTAAGCAAATATTAGGAGGAAGCCAAAGTACAATAATTAGAAAGGGATAATTATGCTTTTTCTTTTTCCTAGAAGAGATGTAAGATTTTTGGTAATTTCCTAAATGCATAGCAAAAATAGCTAGTGTAAGATGCTGGTGAAAGATGACAACCCCCTGTTGAAGTTTATGATGTACAAGAATCTACTCTGGTTGAAGGCCTGTTTCATAGCACTAAAGACAGAGTAAATGAAAAAAAAATTAAAAATATTTTAAAGGTTTGGTCTGCTGTAACATATAAAAAGATCTGGAAATTTAACATGTAAGAAAACAAAACAATTACTATACTGTAATTACTGTAATTTAGACAGGAATGGTGGTAAAGCTTATTATCCAATTATTGATTATGTTGTTTTTAGCTCATACCTTTTTCTCTTTTTGAGGAGATTTTTTCATGTTTGTGATTGCTAATTTGAGTTCATTTCCGAGGTACCAGTTTTCTGGGATGGACAACAGATGGACACTGTTCTGATGTCAGTTATCTTGTACAGCTCCCTGGAACTCAAAGTTGAGATTTTGAAGGAATGCTGTGATATAATAAACTATTCTCAAGATATTTTAACAAAATTATATTGTTAAAATGCAGTAACAGCATGAAAAAATATTTATTAAAATCTCAGTGCATTTTTCTCTTATATGGTAAACAATCTGGTCTCCTAATCCCTTCTGGATGAGCTTTTCATGCCCACACTTAGAAGGCTCCAGTCATAACTGCAGTGACACCTTCACCCTCTCTTCTTTTGTAGTTTCTGTTGTCCTGTATTCCCAGAAATCTGTGTCAGAATTACACAAACATACAGTAAAAAAAGACCTGCCCCAAACTCGATACTGCTGTGACTGAGAGGATCTTCTGTTCTCCCATCAGTACAGTGTGGAGAACCTGCCCAGGATGTCTCACACAGACCAAGGCTATAAAAGCACAGCACTGAGTGTTTGCTCAAAAATTTGGAGTCATCATTGGAACTACAGTAAGGTAAAGACTTTTTGTTTTTCTTCTCTTAAACAAAGATGTGAATAGTCTCATTTTTTATTTGCAAACTGGAACATAGTTTTGATATTCCTGGGAAACAAAGGAATGCAGGCAGGAAGTGTTTGCTCTTGAGGAGAAATGCTATCACTTGAAATCCCTAAGCCCTGTACAACTGCATAAATTTCATTTGTTGTAGGCCAGTAAGACCAGCCCCAGGCAGGTTTAAATTGCATTTAACATCCAATGGCATAAAGTAACAGGGAAAAGAAGTAGCAATTCTCGTGCTAGAGAACATGGATATATGTGAGCAATGTTTGCAGAAAGATAAATGGATCTGAGTTCTTAAGAAGAGGAAATAAAAACTTACACAAAATGCGTCTCATACAGAAGAAATACAATGTAATTTTTTACTTATGACTTAATTTTTCTAGATACTTGACTGACATTTTACACTCCACCATAGAAGAGTTTTTGGCCATATGCTTAAATTTCCAGCTCTCCAAGAAGATTCATAAAGATTCTTCTACAGCATCACATGAAAAAACAATTGGAACAATAAAGGGCAATTAGATGCATTTTACTGGGACAGATATTGGCATGATCCATGCTGTGTCCAAGAGCAATAGTACTCAAACTGGAGACTTCAGGAAGATATTGGGTTTGTACCTTGGGTCTCAAGTCTCTTCACTGTTGACCTCTTTAGAGTCACTACAGATTTAAAGGAAAGTCATGTCTGGAATACTTTTGTTGTTGTGTCCTTTAGAGCCCTTAGGAAGAGAAAAGCACATTGTCAATTATTTTGGTGTGTTTTAGTGCTTAGGATCAATGGAATGCTTAATGTCTTCTGATGGATAATTAGGCCTGGAATGTTACTGGGAATGTCCCTGTGGGTACATGTAGGAGGTAGGCAAGAGGAAGAGGGCTGATAACTGGCCCCAGATCAGGAGAAGGTTCTTTGTTGGAATCTGCTCAGTGACTCTGCCACCTGGAAGCTGGTTGAGCTCTTGGAGGGTGAAGTTGCACATCGAGCTGAGGAGGAAGAGAGAATGTGTGTGAGCAGAGAAGACAAAAGCAACCATTGCACTGCAGTGAAAGAATTTGTGGGGATGTGTTTTGCTTTAGGGTTACATGGATGCAGCCATATGTGGTCACATCTTTCATTTTTGAGGATGATTTTGGAGATGGGGATGCAGTATTATGTTATGACCCAAGTGTCTGATTCCAGCCTTATCTTTCTCTGAAAATGGAAGTTTAAGCAAGTCATTCTTCAGTTTAAGATTTGATTTTCATACTAAAATAAACCACTTCTGAAGTTTGGTAAATTCTTTATACAGATCAAGTTCAAAGTAAGGCTTTTCTAGACTGCATTTTCTATTGCCCAAAATATTTGAGTTCATTTTTTTTATTGACTATAAATAACCAAAAGTTATACATGTATTAAGTGCTCTGTTAGCATCCAAGCATCTATTAGCATCACTGCAACAAGTAGAAATAGCTACTGTGATTTAATAACCATCCTGCCTAGTGGGTAGGAAGTTCCATTGGGTAACACCTTGTTCCAGACACTTTCAACTGAAGTCGAGAGGAGCACTGAGCTTCTGGAGGTTTTGTTTCCCTTGTGGGTAGCAACAGTGAGTGGAAACAAAATAGCTCAGAACATAGAGGATAAAAGTGGATCATCTGAGAGCACTGGGCAAGTGACCTAAAACACAGGATGGTTTATTGTTGTGGGTTAGTTATTTTAATTTTGGGGTAGTCCTCAGAGAGTGGGTGGAACCGTCTCTCCAGCCAGAAGAACCCAAAAGGGTGTGAGCTCACAACAGGAACATGTGGGATTTATTCTGTTTTGCTCAAATCTGAGACATTGAGCCACCCAGGCCTGATAAATAAAACTGACCTGTTGAAATTACCATAATACTTTCTGTAACTGAAAACTCTGGGCTAACTTTGTAAAGTATGTGAAGGTGTCTTTTAGAAGACTGAGTGTATTGGATTCCCACCAATGGAAGCTGGATTTCAGGAGGAGAATGTACTGAGGGTGAAAACTGAAAAGGAGGTGTAGTTCAAGAAATTACAGGCCCTGTTTGTTCCCCTTAGTTTTTATTCTTGAAAGAAAGTAGGGAAATGAAGTCTTGGCTTCCAGTGAAAATAAATTTCTATTTCTTGATTCCACCTGTGTAGCAACTGTGCTGGTCAATGGCTGGAGTGCATGTTCTTTTTAGTGCCTCCCTGCCAGCTCCTGGGAAGGGGTGTATTGCCTACCTTAGTGTTTGGACTCTTACTGCCTTGAGTGCTTTTGATCATATTCTTTCACTTGTATTAGATCCTGACTCTGCTGCTGCTTGTGCACAAAAGTTGCACTGTCCCATCCTCCCTTCTGTGTTAATTAGCTCACACTGCAGAGGGGTGTCAAGATAGGGGTACAAGCTGCTCTCAGAGGAAGAAAGCCTCATGGCTGAAGTTAACCCCACAGGACTTTCTCAAAGCCACACAGGAAATCTGTGACAGATCCCAGAATAAATCCCAGATTTCCTGTCTCCTCCACTTGTGCTGTAACTACAAGGCCCATAATTTCTTAGCTGAGGAAAATGTTGTCCAACAGTATCTTTCTTTCTCTGGTGTACTATTGTTCCAGGTTACTGCACTGTTTGCTGCCACGTGTTGGGCTGTGGCAGTTCCTCCCTATGGCTCCTCTTGTTGTATTTTGTGGAACACCCACAAGTATTGTACAGTGGACACTCTTAATGCTGAGTTATGTCCAGCATTTAAGCAAATAAAACTCAAAAAGAAGAGGTATTATGGTTAGCCAAGGAATATTTACAAGCAAAGATAATTTACTGTCTGAGTCTGTCTTCCAAATACACTGCTTATGCTTCTAACCTAAACAGCATTCAGAGAAGCAGGTTTGGCATGTATCAGAGGATAGCTGCCTCTGCTAAGTTAATACATTTTTATAGAGTTAAATTATTTGGTTAAGTAAGTTTCCTCTTTGCATATGTCACTTTGGAAGATTGATGCATTCTCTTGTTAAGCATCAGTCCTTTTTAATGAATTATAAATGAATAGATGCAGCATTTTCAAGGGAGAGTAATTCACTGTGGATTTATAACTGAATGAGATGCTCTAAAGATTTTAAGACTTTTACTAGGGCTTGATAAATAGAAATTGGAGGAATTTGGTTTGCTCGTTAGTATCTCAGATGTTCACATAATCAGATGTGTTGCTGAATGTCTAATCTTTTTTTGGATACTTGCTGCTAGGTTCAACTTTAATAGTTTTCATTCTGTGCTTCTCAATTTGCCCTCATATGGTTCTTCTTTAGATAACATTACTTGTACAAATTCCAACTGAAGCAGAATCAGTAATCTTCAGCCAGTCTTGACAACATTTCTAATGCAGTGCAGCTATGGAATTTTATTCTGTCTTCTTTTTTTTTGAAATTGTAGCTAAATAACTGAGCAGAAACATGGGAACAAGTGAGCTTTGCTAAACACCCTCTTCTTGATTTATAAAATTATGTTTAGAGCACTTATTAAAGGTGTAATCCTTTTGAATGCAAAACCTTTGCAGGCTTTGGTGGGAAATATCATAAGCAGGGGCTGAAGGTTTGTGTTTTACAGACGTTTACAACTGAAGTGTGACTTCCAGCACAGTGCAGAGAGCAGTGCAGGGGGGTGCAGGGAGCTGCCCTCAGTGTAGCCATGGTGCTGAGCCACAGAGACACCAAAGGGAGCTGCCTGGGCACCCAGGCACTCTCCCCACTTCTCCTAAGGAGCTTTTCCAATGAGGCAGACATGGCTCCACAAAAGGGCTGCTGCTTTGCCATATCCTTCTACAGCCAAGATCAATGAGCACTGATGTGCAGAGAGAGCCTTTCCCCTGCAGGGAGTAGGTATCTCCAACTCACCGTTATCCCTGGTGGATCCTGACTGGCTCCATGCAGTCTGGTAACAATTTTAGCCTTGTTTTTTCCATGACTTTTACTGTCCTAGTTATCATTTCAGTGGATAATAGAGAGTCAGCTGTATTACAGTTGTTTTATTGTAAGACTGGTTACTCTTCTTTGAGGTTGATGTACCACTGGTGGCAACATCTGTACTGATTTTGAACATACTGCCCTGCAAAATAAAACCGAAAATATCAAATTAAGGAATGACACTGCTCACTTGAGCAGTGGATAGGCAGAAGGATAATTAAGATTTGGAGGATGATGTCCATTTTCCCCCCTTATAGAGCTTTAATGAACATGAGAGTGACATGGCACAGATCCAGATATTAAAACCCAGCTTAAATCAGTTTCAAGTGGAAGGTTCTTAAGCCAGGTGGTTATCAAATTATTAGACTGTAATAAAGTATTAATAGACTTAGCATACACAAGATAAAACTTTAGCCTAAATATATGTATTTGAGAAAGGACACACTGTGGACCTTAATTAATTTTTCATTTTATGGAAGAGAATTCCATAAATAACTGTCATCTCCTGACCAATGCTTTAGATTTATCCCAGTATTTGCTACTCATGTTCTATAAAGGAGGCCAGTAGTTCACAGGGGACTTCAAATAAGGTGTGTGAGAACTGGCACCCAGTCTTTGAAACATTTTTCCATGGCTGCTTCATTTCTGAGCTGGGGATGCCAGACTACAGGAGGTACCAGTCTAAATCCTAATGGGGACAGAGACAACCACCTTAGCCTTTCAGTTCCTCTTGCCAGGGCATCTAGGAAGGGAGTCCTGAATGCAGGCAGAATTTACAGCTCTGTGGTTCTGCACGCTGAGGAGCTTACAAAAGGTGGATGCAGTTGGGAGAAGGATATGACAATATGGTATCTGGTAAGTGATTAAGGAACCATGTACTTTCTACTTAGAGGAAAGATGCCACTATATAAATAGTATGTAGTGGCCCTAGAAAAGTATAGAATAGTCCCAAAGCAAGGTCTGCGTGTGTGGGACGAGTTCATCTAGTTCAGACACTCCACAATGTCCCCTGGTACATGGCACAAATCAGTCCTTGGGCTGTAGGAAAGGCACTCTTGCCAATAAGAGTTCCTGAAAGTGACTGCAGATATTTGTCTCCCAGCTGCTGTGCCCAGTGCCTCAGAGAGCCTGGGCAGCCAAGCTAGCAGAGCTCTGAGCTTACCCTGAGCTCCTGAGCTCCTACAGCCAAATTTTCATTCACTTTTCTGAATCAAGTAATTACATTCATAGGAATGGTACAGTCTGCTAAATGACTGTATTAATAGGCTATCATAATGAATTAATAGGCTATCATTATGAATTAACAAGTAAGATTAACAGAGCAGAAAATTAATTATACATAAATGTACATGACAAATACTTTTTGTCTCGTATCACTTTGTGTTTATCTTAGATCTTGAACATGGAAATGTATTTACAAGCTGCGACTCCATATATGAATGAGGACCTGGCTCTTTGAAGGTTGGAGATTTAGATAATGCAAACAAATTATTCACACCCATAATAGTCAATTCTTGGACCTTGACTTCACTCCTCACTCACAGTCAGCAAAGCACTACTCTTCCTCATGCTACAATAGTCCCACATAGTAGTGCCAGGTTCTGATTAGACCCTGCAATGTATTGAGGAATAACAGGGGATAATAGACTGGTCACAAGTCATCTTAAAGGGATAAATAAGTTTCAGAGACACCGAGGGTTTTCAGTGGCAGCACAGAGCTGAATTGTGTTCATTTGTGCCTCCTTCTTGTCTTTGTAGTTTAAAATTACTTACATGTCTCTGTACCTGCAGAGTCGTTCTTAAGATTGTGGTGATTTAAAAATTCAAAGTGATATGATTGGCAATTTATGTCATTATTTTGACAAGTTAAAGAGAATATTCACCAGCTTCAGTTAGAGTATTACACCTTCCACTTTAAGTACTTCTCATTGAATATAGTTGTTTACAATGGTTCTGCCTGGTTCATGAAACTACATGCAATAGTGGTGCCACCATAATCAGGTCTCTTTACGCTGTTGTTTTCACTAAGTTTGGTTCCTTTGTGAAGAACAGCTGTTATGTACTTGGACTATCTGAGTTCAAAGAAATAATCAACGAACCTCATAGATCTGCAGTCAGAAAGCTGTTTAGTTCTATGAAGCTGATTGCAGGATTAGAAATATCCCTGATAACAGCTGGGTGCATCTGGAGAGTTCCACAGCCATAGTTTCTTTTTTCATCTCATTACAGTTGTTGGTTTCTATTTTGTATTTTCTTTCTACATTGATCTGAGATGCAAATAAATTTTAAAAAGGCAATTAAATTTCCCAAATGAAGCTTAACTGAGATGCTTTTCAGGATTAAAGATAAAAATATAATGGCCATGTAGCCATATGCTCTGTGCAAAGTAAAGAAAAACTCAGATATTATTTGCTTTTTATAGGGATATCAGGGTATATACATAAAGCATTAATAATGCATGTTATAAATTAGTATCAATTAAAACAAAAAAATTATAATAAACAATGTTGAACACAGGCACAGAATTTCAATTTTATACATGTGGTGAAGGACATATACTTTCAATTCATGTAATAGTTGCCTGTAGAAGTACCACACCACCTGGTCGGTACATACAATAACAGCCTTTCTCAATTAACTGGCTAAAATGGCTTATTTTCTCCTAATACCCCTTGGTCCTTCATGTGCACTCAGTGCCTATTTGAGAGATTAAGGCAGATCCTTATTTTAATACCTTCCTGACTTACAAAGCCAGTTCTGCTGGGCAAGATGGAACTGGATTCACACCAGGTTTCTGCAGGAAACATGAATCCATCCATAAGTTGTAGCAAGTGATCACCTGAGCAGCTGTATAACCAAACTTACATGTGCTTTACAAATAAAGCAGGTGGCTGCAGAGCCCCCTCTGGTAAGTCCATCCCACTTTGTCAGGGCATCCTTGTCCCATGGCAGAACTTGGGGAAGAACAGTTCCCAGGCTGGGCTCCTGTCACCTGCGGGTGGGTGCAGTCTCTGAGCTGATGGATGTGGTGAGGCCGTGCAGCTGCAGTGCTTTATCACAAAGCCTCATAGTCTACCTAGTGCTTGAGCTCACCAGTTTGTGGAGTTGGGCATATGTCAACACTTGCAGTCTAAGGTTCCTCAAGTCCCTAATGTCGTGGACTGGATGGAATTGCAGTGTTGTTTCCCTCTCAGTAATCCATGCTGTTCTGCAATCTCTGTACAGCAATCGTCCAAAGATGTCAGATTGGATTTCTTTTCCTCAGATGAGTATGCTTTACTCAGTTACATGCTATCACATAGTAATTGCTTATTGATTGCTGATCACTTTTCCTTATTTTGTTTAATAATTATTTTTAAAGATGAATGATCTTAGTACATAAATGATTTTATAAGGATTTATCATTAAACCACATGTATTTGGTGCTTTAATGTCGCTGATAATTGTGTAGTAGTATTCTTTGGAAAGGAAAGGAGAGGAAGTCACTCTCCCTCTATAATTTTTATTGTGCCACTTTAATTTAATTAAATTATTTTCCTATAAGGTGGGCAAAGATAAATGTAAAAATTAACAGTAAATAACCCAGTATAACTGCTTAGATTACCAGTATCCCAAAATACTTTAGACAGACAACTGAAGGTGACTTTGCTTGCAGAACTTTTTAGCCTGAGTTCTCTTTAATCTTCAGAGGCATGGAAGCAGTAACCCTTACACATATTTGAAATAGGGAAGAAAAAAATTCTTTTTTCTTCCAATTTGTGGCTTTTAAAGAAATGCTGTGGTGCTTCAGTTGATGCTTTGGAATCGAAAAAAGCATTTTTAGTTTCATTCCAGTGGATGTTTTCTTTTGGCAAGGTTTGCTTCTATCAGACTGACCCCATCTTAAAAATCTTCCTGCACCTTCCTTGATCTAGAAGTGAGTTCAGAGTTTGTGCAGGATTAAAAAGCAGTATTCATAAGGAATATCCATGGGAGCAGTAGCCATGAGTAACAGAAAGGGTCATCCTTTAATCCTCCTTTTGCACCTCTTTGTGCTGTCATTGCTGTCTTCTCAGTGTGGAGAAACTAGATCTCAAAGCTACTAAAAAATAATTCTTTCAGACCTTCTTTCCCCTGAAGCCATCACTCTCCTTTACTAAAAGGCTGCTTTATATAGCATCCCTGTTTTCTAAGCTTCTGAAAACGATAATGAAAAGAGCAGGGCATATCTGCTGAGTCAGCTGCTGCTTTATTATAAAACCAGCTGGGGAGGGAGGGCTTGAGGGTGGGGGAAAGTAAAATACTCTGGTGTAGAGAGTTCACTGCAGAGTCAGTTCAATAAAACTTGTGCTTCCCAGTGCTGGCAATGCATTTG
The DNA here is from genome assembly GCA_013390005.1 of Calyptomena viridis. NCBI lineage: Eukaryota > Metazoa > Chordata > Aves > Passeriformes > Eurylaimidae > Calyptomena > Calyptomena viridis. The sequence goes on along the minus strand of WEIV01014374.1, from coordinate 361,187 downwards.
GACATTTCAAAGGGCTTGATAAACAGCAATAGCCTTGTCTCCCACACATTAAAGCTTCATCAACGACATTATACGAAAAGAAGAAAAACCTGGCAGAACAGTAAAGCAAAGGGTAAGGTGTTCCTTAGATGGGTCAAGGTGCTCTGAGTTCCTCCTGCTTCACTGAAATAACAGCACTTTTTTTCTGGCAGCAGAACATCTGTAACCTCTGTCTGTGTAAAGGAGCACATCTGTTCACAGTTATGGGTCAGTACCCATCCAGGAAGCTTAGTTGTACTGCACTCACAGATGCTGGATTCTAGCTCACAAAAAGCATTTCTAAAACTTTAATTAATGAAGGTACAGGAGGATAAAATGAATGCAAATCAGATCCATGAGAGTTAAAATCCTAAACAACTGCTTTCAACCTGATGAACAACTAGATAGAGCTATAGGCAACAATCAGAAAGGTTTTATTCAATGCTTTGTTTTTTAATTGATTTCAGTTAAAATTCCTGAGTCTGGAAAATACCAAGGAGTAAAATTTTGATCAATAATGCAGCAAAGCACAGGATGAGCCTGGTGGGCTCTCATCATAATGAGTGCATAGCCCAGCATGGAATATCAAAGCATACAGCACACAGTTTGTTGTAACATTAAAATCAGTTTACTGTTGCTAGAGTTGCCCATTAAAGAACACATTTGTTTCTTTTGTTTCTCTTACCTCTGAAAAAATATTTTGAGAGGATTAAAATGTATACTTTCGGTCTTAAAATATGTAGGCCTATGCAGATGCAGCTTTCTAATTATAAAACTTCCCTGAATGCAGTTATTCCAAGTCTGCTTAAACTGGAAAACAAGAATATTTCAAAAGAATAGTAGCACCAAAACCTTTTGCTCTGTGGCAGGAAAAACACATTAGAAGGCAATTTTGAAAACTAACATTGAAAATATCTGTATTTCATAGGATCACTCAATTACTTTGTTGAAAAGAATGAATGGACTTGTTTTGAAACATACAAATATTAGTACAAAGTAGACTGAGTTGACTTTTTCCTTGGATTGGTTCTTCTTGATAATATTAACTATGAGGCTGACCTTGCTCTCCATCTTAAACCCAATAAATGTAGTCCAGTTTTATTGCTGTAATTTAGAATCAGCTGATAACATGAAATTTAACTTTAAGATGCCCCACTAGCAGTATGGTGTTAATTTTTCACTAAAAAAGGAAATTACACTTCTCTTTTTCTATTCCCTTGAAGCACAAGCAGTTCAGCATTTAAGTGTTCTAGCAGTGGCTACTTTGTGAACTCCAAATTCCATCATGTATCCCTTGAAGAAAGGTCACTGCTGTAGACAACAGCTTCTAACACACCAAAAGCTGTCATTGCTAAAACAAATTAATCTGATGACTGATCTTTCCTTCTTAATTGATAATGGTGACTTGTAACAAGCATACTCACCATGGCATTGTAAGCATTCATTTGTGTCGCAGGGAGTGCTTTATAACTTCAAGAAATAATATATACAGTATGACTAGGACATAAAAATGTTTATGTTATTTACCTAAAGACACATGGGAGGTCTTTTCCTGTGTAAAGTCCTGGATGCCTTCAAAATGCTTAAAAAGAAATGTAACGTTAGTAATCACACTAAGTCCTCATATAAAACTGGACAAAAACACCGGCAAATATATAAGTATTTGTACTTCTATTACTAAACACTAGCAGCTCAATACTTACAGGTATTTGAATGATAACAGTTGAAGGTTTCAATTGACAGTAAAGCTCTAAATGTGAGACTGTGGGAGGAGAGGGAAGAGCTTTCAGCATGGATCCTACTGTGCTGCATGTATTATATTAGGTTTATAAGCTTGATAAACAAATTTTCAGGACACTGGCTTAGACATCCCTTTCCAAAAGACCTTAGTGCACAGGTCAGCTGATCCTCTGTATGGATTGCTGGCTTGCTCTGAGCTGTGCTCCTGCAGCCCTGTTTGATGACTAGCATTGTTTAATTCTTAGGTCGGAATTAACAAATATAAACTAGGCAAAATGGACCAAGATCTATTTGAAGGCTGGGAGTTGGACTGAAGGAGTTACCATACCCTATGTAATTAGATTCAAGGCTTTTTTGTAACAGCATACAGCTTGAGTTCCTCTTAAAATAGGATTTTGTCCTCAATGAGTAGGTGTGCTGTCTGGCAGGAGATACCAAAATCTCAAAGTACACTGTGGGCTGAAATGGCTAAAGAAATTAGTGTAATAAGTTTCATGTAAGTGTTTCTTCCAAAATATTCAGAGCAGGTAAGTTTTGATGCTTGCTCTCTCAGGAATCTGGACTATGATTTCAGTTACTATAAGACATATAGCAAGGTCTTTGTTAACTTCAGTTGCCTAATTACTAAATAGAATAACAGCAGAGGTAACATTATATTAAGCAGTCATTCAGCAAATGGAATCAGAAAGTTTCACATGTGCCTGTATGCCTTGTATGTGCTCATGCTGCAGGTTAAAATACATTAGAGGAACCTGTAAAGATTTCTTCTGTAAACACAATAGCACATGGAAAAGAAAGCTGGCAAAAGTGTTGAGAATAGTTAAAACGTGGAAGGTAATGATTTATATTGATGTTTAAGGCTGGAGAGAAGCATATGATTGTTTTATCAAATGTTAGGAGCTTTCCCAGAGAAATTTTGCTGGTTTTGTTGATAAGTGCACAGCTGACTAGTTGCTTTTCACTCTAGCAAATTATTCTGTTGACTGATAGCTCAGTTAATTTCAGAAGTAGCCTTCTTGCTGCAGATGCAGCTGTGAATTCTAATCAACTGAAGCAATTAACTGCTATCTCTGAGGCTGCAGAGGAGCCAACTGGAGAACCAAATGTACTGAGAACAGTCCTTTGCAGATAACTGAGAAGAGTGAAATCGTGCCTAACATTTACTCCCTACAACATTCCCTGAAGTTCCAATATTTAGTAACTGCCTTTGTCACTGTATGACTTGATCAAGATTTCTATTTTCACTCTATTTGATTTTACTTAGTTTGGCAATTGGTAAGTGGGATTAAACAAGGAAGACCTTATACTGCACTTAAGTTAAATAACTGTCTTCCACATTTTCATTCTGGATACAATATAAGTATCCCATGTCCCAAGTGGACTTTTAAAGATTGTCTGCCACAGAATTCATGGGAGTAAGCTGGATACTGGGAAAAGGTAGAGTAGTTGGTGACAGAGTAGAGAAACACATGTTCTAAAACATTTGCCTTCTGAGGGAAGGGGAATCACAGGTCTGACCACACGTCATCATTTTATAGCCCCTGGCACCTTTCTGAAAGAATAAGAGTATTAACCCTGGTGTCCTTACCAGAAGCCACCTTGGGTAAATATAACTTGCCACTATTAACTTCAGTTGTAGTTTCAGCTGGTTATGATGGGGTTTTATTTCCTGTTGTAGGCTTTTAAACCACAGCCCTACTGCTTTTCTTTCTGAAATGTGTGGTAAAAGGACAGCAAACTTTAGGATTCTTGACAGTTTATTTTGTCCTGCTGGCTGGGGATCTTAATGGGCCTTCTCCTCTTGAGGAGGATCTGAGACCAGTTCTCCAGACTATGCCAGGTCATATAAAGCCCAGTGTCAGCAGAGCAAACAATACTAAAGTAAATACTTTTTAGGATTGTGTCTATGTCATTTGATGTTCAGATGCAGCAGTTTGAGAATTTAACACATTGTAACTGCTGATACTGATATTCCCATGAGTAAGAGGAAGAGCAGGTGTAATTTTTCAGAAGTGATTACAACATAAAAATAGTATCACTGAGTACAGTCACTAACATGGCCTATAATGTTCTTTCACACATCATTTTTCACTTTAATACCAGTTGAATTCTACTCTCAATGAATGGAAAATGTAGCCATTAAATGAAAAAAATTCCAAACAATTATTTAAGTGAACAATGATACAAAAAGCTTATCTTATGTGAGGTTAATGCAATAATATCCCTTCTTTTTCTATTTTATATACAGAAAAAGAATTTTCTATAAAAATCATATATAAAACGTTGGGTTTCATCAACATTGACCATATCTCTTACAACTGCCACTCTTAAGTACAACAAAGACCCTCAATAACATTCACAACCCATGCTGTTACTCATCCTGTATTTTGATTTTCATTATCTCATTTGCATGATACTTTAGCAAACTGATAAGAGAACAGAGTTGTGCCCATGTTTCAATGGAGGCCTGTCTGGTCCAGCTGTTCCTGATCTTGAAAATTGCAAGGCTCAAAGTTAGCAAAGTAAGATTTACCAGAATAGCTGAATTGTACTGCTTCAGAGTTGAACTAAAAGAGATGAGTGGTTTAACCTGGTAGCAGAAGGAAGTGGTTATTGATTCTTCTGGTTTCTAGTGGTCAGATGAAAATTTAGGAATTGTTCAGATATGCTCAGGACAATTTAAGAATAGATAGGAATACATTCACTGATGTGCCTGTGGGTTGTGTTGCTTGGTGATTTGCTAAAATTGCTTATCAAATACTTATTGGATAATTTTTCCCTTTTTTCAGAACAGGGCAAAGGTAAAGTTAATAGGGACATTTCTACATTCTAAAAGAAAATACCTTGATATGTAAAGCTAAACTTGCTTTTGAGGTAAAGGTGAGGGAAATGATTGAGATGTAATCATTACTTTCTTTTGTATAAAATGCAGTCTATGCTTAGGCTAGACTATACCTCCTAACTGAAATCTAGTTTAGGCTTGCTTTGAAGTACATATTCAGCTGAATTTTTTTTCTGGATGACACGTAGCTCTTCTCTTTCAAAATACCCTAAATCTCAGCTTCTCTCAGTAGTGTGCAGCTCACTGCTCCTGCCAGGGTCTGGAGGGCACTGATACTCTGCCTGGCCCTGGTCAGCCTCTCTGGGGCCTCCAGCCACAGCACACACCTCTTGCCCATGAGCCTGGAGCTCCATCCCAGCTCAGCCTGGAGCCATTCCTCTGTGCCCAGCTATGGGGGAGTGCCTGTCTGCATCTCTGTGTTGGCCAGAGAAGATCTGTTCTCCTTTCTCTCAGAGACAGCAAGCTGTGTGACTTCCTCTAATGTGCAATAGTATCCATCCAAGCTTTTGTGTGAGACAAATTGCGTGGTGTGAGTTACATAGAGGAAAGCAGGCAGGATGGGGAAAGGCAAGCTTTTAAAGTCTGGCAAATTTAGTCCTCATTCATCCAAAATTAAATTAACTGCCTTTGGATTAGTACTACATTATTTGTAGAGGTTCTTTCTCTGGTTTCAGCTTTTAATAATCAAGACAGCTTTCCAAGAGTTGACTAAGCTATGCATCCAGCTCTTTCATTTAGTTCTGTATTCTAAAGCCAAATTTATACTGGGGCAAGCTCCACTGATGACAAGAAATTTCCACTGGTGCAAATTTGACCTAAGTTTTGAACTATCGCTTTATAAATAGCTTTGTGTGTGCCAGCCCACTAGCAGGTGGGTCAGAAAGGGTCTATTCATATGGTTACTTATAGCTATAAAAGCACTAATTATTTTAGACACATAGACACTGGTGATGTTTATGATAAATTTTGTTTCCTGCTTGCTGTGACTAATGTTTGCCTCATTGCTTTTTGCAAAAAAATAAAATATGTCTTCCCTTCTATGCCCTAAGTCCATTATGTTTTATTTACTATCCTGGCATAGAAGAACTTTCAAGAGGGTAGAAATAACCTCAGGATAGTGAAATGCCACAGTGAGTTTCTTTTATTCCATCAAACAAAGAGAGAAACATTTTAACTGCAAAATACTTGGTCAAGATGTACTCTTGCACCCAAATAAATCCCCCGTGTTTGCCAAGAAAAAACCAACCCTGTAGAACAAAAGAAAGTTTGGAATGAATAAAAAGTTCAATAGGAGTAGATACTATCAGAACTGCTCTTTTACTTGAAAGGAACATGAAAACCCTTTTGTGGTGTTCCTATTAAACTCTTAGAGGACACCAGTGTCTCAGAAAAGTCCTCCTGTTTGTGATATGTGTGCATGGCCTTTGACTTGCAGGCTGAAAGAGACTTAGCATCTCACTCTTAGCCCATCTCTTTGGTTTTTAGCATAACCAGGGATTTGGAAGTCTATAGCAGTGGTCCAGTCAAGCACGATATTGTCAGTGGTAGTGGTGAAAAGTACTCCTACTATTCCAGCTGCAGCAGTTTGCTCCGTGCCACAATCCCTGCTCCATTAGTTGGCACAAAGGGCACAGCTAGGCCATGTGTTATGGTAAAGAACTGTGTTTAGGAATAAACACACATTATTCTGGTTTTTAAAATTGCTATTACATCCACATCTGACTTTAACCTCTTCTTTCTAGTCAGCTGGATCTGGAGTATTACCTCTATGTCTTGCAGTTGACCAACTGCTAACAGATATGTAAAAACTCTGTAACTTCGGATGTTCTCAGTTACAGATTCCCTTTTAATAATGAAAAACTCTTACATATTTTGAATGGAATATTGACATCAGTTTTGACAGTATTGGTTGAGTGTTTTCATAGTGATTATTCTTGGAAAAGGAAAAAGAGTTTGAAATTCTGTGCCAGGCTGAGTTCCAACTGGGATCATTACATGCTACCCCTCTTTAATCCCTCTCCACCATTGTTTCTTATGATCTTCCTTAGCTGCTGTCTTTGAGTTATTATTCACTGCTGCTCAATGAAAGCCCGTCTTCCCTTCAGAGATGGAAACACGATCTTTGTGTATCAGAATGTTAGTCAAGGAGTCCTGTAGTTTCAAAATTGCTCAGTTTTAATCTATATACCTTCAGGCAGAGCACGGCTGATCCAGAGCAAATCCTCCTCTAGCTCTTCACGTATCCCCTCTTGGCACACCTCAACTTGGAAGGGCCCCATAAGGATCAGCATATGGTTGGTGTACTCCCACAGGCAAACTTTCCTTTTTTTTTGAGGTGAGAGGAAGCTGAAGTAAACTCTTCAACATTTATTGAAGCAATCCAGGTATTTTATTCATTAGCTGTGGTGAGTTTAATAAGCCAAAGATCTGTGAGTCTGCTTTCTGCCTGAGTGTGCTGTGTGAGAAGCAAGACAAACTGCTGATGGCTCCCAGTGTCATTGACCCAGCATAGGTAATAGAGAGATCAGAGAACTGATTTATTTTGCCTTCTCAAAGCTATCACTATCTCTCTCATCCTTGCTTAGTCTGGCCAACACATGAATGAAAATTACTTTGAATTTGTTACCCACAAAGAATGTTTGCAAAAGGAAGCATCTCTCTTTCACTGTGATTTAACCGCTGTATCAGTAAATGGTCCTCCAGAAACCATAATATCCTTGGTTCTGTGGCACCTCCCCTCTGTTTCACAGTTGAGATGAGAGCTTTGTAGCTATCTCAGGATGGGAATGGCTGTTTTGTTTCCTTCAGCCAAATCAGTAGCCTTGTTTTCAGAACAAAATGTCGCTGATGAGAATAACAGGTTTTTTTGGTGAGAACTGAACTGGTTCACAGTGTAACAGTCGTGATAAACGTCGCCTCTGTGGTTTGACTGAACCAAAACAACTTGGCATTTCCAAGCAATTAAAATGCAAGCAATGAAGATTAGACTGTATTTAAAAAAAAAAAAAAGAAAAAGGAAAAAAAAAGAAGGAAAAAATTGAATGCAGATAACTGAATTACAGTTGGGGCAGGTCAGATTCACAGCATACAGCTGGGGCTAAAGTCCTATGTGAATCTAAAAGGGATGAGATAGCAACTGATAATGTAGGAAAAAAAGGGACACAACCTTTCCCTTGGAATTTTGACCCACTGAGATGGCATGGGCTCGCCTACTTGTCTCTTCCAGAGACCTTAACTGCTTTGATATCTCTTTTCATTTCTGTTTGTTGGAGGCAAGTGAGAACAAAACAGACTTGGGAATTGTATTGCAAACGATGGTGGAATGTGGAGGATGTGCTGTTTGAGTTAGTAGTGTGTTCAGTATTTACTTCCTTTGGAAGTAAGCAGTGTGTTCAAAGGGAAAAAACAACTTCCTTAATATTGTGCCTTTTTACTGTCTTTTAAACCCTTCACTGAACTTGCTGACATCCTGCAAGTTTGTGAAATCACTTCACAAACTGTGGCTCATTACTGATTATTGTGGCTGTGTCACAGTAATCAATAATGTAAATGTTCTGCTTCATCAGTCTCTCTTTTCTCTGTAGTTTGGATGGGATAAAGTTTTGCATAAAATGAATTGTAAAGATGGAAACATTGGTATAAATCACTCATGTTCCAGTGACTTCCATGGAGATACACTGGTTTATATGTTGGTTGATAGCCTAGTCCATTAGGATAATAGACACTAAGGATACAGGAGAGTAATCCAAGATTCACAGGGGCTAAGGAAAGAGTAAAATAGGAAGGAACATTGAAGATGTGGTATTCTGCATTTCAGGAGTAGTTGACTGAAGAATCACATCTGGTAGCATTGAGAAGGTAATTTAATATGCACAAAAATTGTTGCTGGAAGACCAGTGAAGAAGTTTAACCATATTAGTGGTTAAATTGGCAGCCTATGTAAGAAAATGGGAATTTTCCAGAGAATCTATTGTCAAAAGAGAGGAAAAAGTAGTATGGGCTAGAAGACAAATCCAGTTCCTAATATAAATGCCAAAACAGAAAAACTCGATGAAAAAAAGACAAAATTGTAGTGCATGTAACAGAGAAAACCATCAGAGTAATAATGCCGTCAATCAAATGTGTGTGATGACTGATTCAATAGCTGTGGAGTTACTGACATAATATATTGGCAGTTATTGGTGAGTGTAAGTTTGCTGCATTTTAATGTTAGTCACGTGTAATTTACTTGGGCTTTACTTCTACTTAATTTGTTAACAGCCCTCTCAAAAGGAACCCAGAGAACACAAAATGAAATATTTGTTAGCTCCAGTCATAATGACTCATTTGTAAACAAGCATAAAAGCTTAGAGCCATAAATGCATCACTTTGACATCAATGGTAAGGTTCTTTGAGATGGATTCTTTGACCACTCTCAGTTTATGCAGCCACAGAGATCTAACTTTTGATTTTCAGTCAGAAGTTTATGGGAAGCATTTTAACAAAAAGTAAGGTCAGGGGAGTTTTACTTTAAGCACAATGTATCTTATATGAAATGTGTTATAATCTTCGTTACAAAATACGTACCTTCCCAGATATTCATAATGAACATTGTGCATCCAGAAAATAACAGTTAGCATTGCTTTCAATTCAAGGAGAGCTTAATGTGTTTGAAATTTGTAGGAATTTCCATGTTCAGACTAAAATTGACATGTACACACCAACATTCACATGTGTTTGCCCACACACATTTGTCTAAAATAATAGATTGCAAATTTGGAGGCTTACAGAGCTTTTGTGAGAGTAATTTTGATATGCAGGTCCGGCCAAATTATTTCACTTTTTTTTAATTTAAAAATAAATCATTAATATGGAATGTATTTTCCATTGCAAACAGGTTTGCTTTTCAATTAAAAGTTACTTGCAAAGGCCTGTTTATATTTTCTAAACCCAGTAGCATTCTTTTTAGTGTGAAATAGCTCTCATAGCTAATTAAAATTATTCAAAATCTGCATATAATCACTCAAATTTCTGTCCCAATTTCACATGGCAGAGTTTCTGAAATCTTAAACATGATTGTATAACAAAAGCTTCCCACATTCCTTTGGTGTCCATTTTGAGATTATTAAATGTAATGTGAAGTGCTGTCCTGATTTGCTACATGAGGAAGATTTTCACAAAACATCCCTCAATTGCAATGTTATGGGAGATAAGTCACTTAAATAGAAGCTTTACTTCATATATAACAGAACATCCATGAAACTCTAAGCACCACTATGTGGAGTTCAAAGAGCACCTTTCAGTAACGTACCTGAAAAGAAGATTAAGATACCAGAAATAAGATTAATTAATTTGTCCTTTGTATTATTAACTTCAGAGAGAGGCCCCTTTACCCACAGCCAATGTATTTTTATTTCTGAATAAAAAAAAAATGCAAAGCCCTCTTCAGACAAATGGAGTGATCAGAATACAGCAAACATGCAGTGACTGGTGCTGGACTAATTGGGAAAGGAAATAGATTGACTGCATCTTTTGCTCTCACAAATTGACTCTGTGAATCATGAACTTTTATCTCATGAATCCTGATGTTTTACCCTTCTTGTTATGCATAGCAAGTGAGAGAATAGGTCTCTGATTTCTTTGGGATGATTTCAGGGAACCTCTACAATCTAAATCATCCACCATCTCATTTATGACAAGCTTTATAAAATGTTGAGCTTTGGTAGCATTCAGGGGTACAAATCCCAGAAAGTATTGCTTTGAGCCTGTAAATATCATTATAAAACTGGATTCCTGGACTTTCAAAAAATTCAGGTGAAGTCACCAAACGCTGGACATGTCTGGAATGCAATAGTTGGCCAGTTTATTTCCATAGTACTGCCCTCATTTTTCAAGCACAAATAGGCATTTTGTTTGCTTAATGTGATATGTTAAACCTGGTTCTTAGCACATGCCAAGAAGCAGCTACAGATAAGCAGAAATTGTATTATTGTATTACCAGCAGAAATTTTATTAATCTTGTGATGCATCTGGCAGAGCCATCGTACGTGAAAGGTTTGCAGCTTTCTGTACAGTCTGAGCCACTGACTCAAGAAAAGGGCCCTAATATTAACAGTGTGAGTTTAGGAAGGTAGAGTTTTGGGGGTTTTCTGGGCTTTGGTTTTTACTCTGACAGTATTTTTATAAAGAACAAAATATGGAAACAAACCCAAGTCTTGGGCGAGATTTTGAGACCTCTTGGGTAGTGTATTTCTGATCAGATGGAACTTTGTAAGATATGCCTGTTTTTCTAAGATTGGGTTATCCACAAATTCCAGTATTTTTCTGGCAGTTTTTCCCTTATTATTGCCTATGTTTTTTATGGATTCCATAGTTATGGAGGAATTGGAGGAGCATTGGAATTGGCGTTTTAGGGACAGCACCACACAGGCGTGGGGGCTGGGATAGCTCAGGATCACCATTCCCAGTAACTGGTGTTGTTCCTGAAAGCAAGTACCAGCAGAACCCAATATCCAGTGTGCCAACCCATTCTGAAAATCTGGAAGTAGCAATTTTCTGCTGGAATACAAATGGCAGTGGATGGACATTGAGTAACAGAGACAGATGGATAAGTAGAATGTGTAAAAGCTACAAGAGCAACTATTTAGAAAAGTTGACAGCTCTAAATATAACACATTGAAAATTAATTTACAATGTTCAGCCTGTCTGTCCCACTTTTCTGTCTGGGACCTATGTTAACATTATACACTTAAGACATTATATCATTACTCTTATTTTAATGCATTTCATGCCTATAGATTTAATATAAACAGAGGTGCTGACAGGAGCTTCAGTTTAAACAGGTTTAAATGTGAATTTGACTTTATGATTCTCATCGGGGAAAAAGACTAAACAGTTTAAGTTGATTAAATTTTCTTAAAGCTGCAGCTACATATAATGAAAGCCATTTGTGCCATTTTTTTGTAGGAAAATTGAGTGTCTCAATGTTAGTGACTGACAGCTTCATGCAATGAATTCTTTTCTTGTGAAACAGAGTCAAAACAGTTCCTATTTTTCATAAACTTCTGCTAGGTAGTTTCAATTTTCTGATTTTTAGAGGAAGCATAGCTTTCCCATTTAAGTGTGGGCTTATTAAACCAAACTATATTTGTCAAATTACTAAAAATACAGAATATACTAGTTATTCCTTAAATATTATGTTTTCTTGTGCTATGGACATCACAGTGATCAATTTTTTTCTTCCTTTTTGAAAATTAAATTTCTCCTTTTTAAATTTTATTTATCAAGTGTTCTGATTAGGTAAAGCCTAGAGCTCTGATTCAGTCTCAATCTAAGCATGGACCACATTCCAAGCATGCTCAGTCACATGAAGAAAGGTGTGAATTTAGGAATAAAGACATGAGTCAGGCTCTAGTTGGTCTCTTGCATAGGAGAAATGTCATGTCCCTGCTCTGCAACAAAGCCATTTAAACTGTGTCCAAGGGAACACCGTATCCACACACAAACTTTTTTGTAATCTTTTCCCTGGAACAGGCATTTGGGTTGCACTGTGTGGTAGATGCAATTGGAATGTCATTGTGTGCAGTCACTGAATGGAAATAACACCTTCAGTATTCCCAGTGGTACAGTGTTTTGTAATTGTTAGGGATTTACCCATCACGGGGTGAGGACACTCCTGGTGTGCAGGTAACTTTGGGACATGAGACAGCTGTGTGGGCTCAGGGGTGAACACCTGGGAAGGGGAAGTGCCACTTGGCCAGTCCAAGAGAGCCTACACTGCATCAGCACACAAGTCAGTGTTCTTAGAAGTGTAAATCCAGGAAAGCTTCAACTTGAGTTATGTTCAGAAAGCAATTCATCCTCTTTCTGTTCTTGCAAATTACAGAAATATGCTTTCTCAAAAATTCAATCCTTTTTGACGTGTTCTTAGGAATTATTTAATATTCTTGGCTCCAGTGTGCTATTTCATAGGACAGGAACTCAGAGACAAATGCTATGTGTCATTAAAAGGGGTTTTTTTGAAGTTGCCTGAAAAATCAGATTAGACATCACAGACTGCGTCACTTTTCAGTGCAGTTTATTAAACTTGCAACATTTTGCTACAAGTTTGTTTGACATCTTCTGCCCTGTTGGTGGTAAAAGTCATGCAAGTCCACTGATGTTAACTTTGGAAAATAACTTTCCGTAATAAATCAGTTTAAATTATGTTCCTGGTTAAGTGATAATGTGGGTAACTGGTGAGTTCAAATACTTGGCCACTGGATCCCCCTGACATAATGAGAAATCACTTTACTGCCATGTGCCTCAGTTTCCCTTCACCTCTTCATGTATCAATCATGCCAAATTTTGTGTTTAAGGAAAGTTAGAAACTTAGGAATGGAAGAGCAAAATTGCTTTGCACGGAATTTGTGCTTGGCAGTTAATTTTTTTTTTTCTAAAGTTAGACTTATCTAGAAAATAAGAGAGATTCTCAGGTCTTGTGTGTCAAACTTAGTTCTGTCGATGACCAAGATCCTGCATTTAGGCGGACATTGAAAAATCTTTTATGTGTGTTTTCAAATGTTCTCATGATCCACACAACCTGCATTCCAACTATCACAGCAAGCAACAGGATCTCAGCTGTTTTTTCACCAGCTTAAAAACTTACGATTAGCTCTGTCATCCTCTTAATTTTTAAGATGTATTTTTGGCACCACTTCCTTCACTTCTTGGCCACTCTTTGAGCATAAAATAAGACCATAGCAGCTTCCACACTTGCCAGGCCTGCAATAGGAAGTATCCTTAGGGATAACTGTCTCAATATTTGGAAACATATCCCTCTGGTGTCACTAGACTGCAAGTTTCCAAGGATATCTTTGGATAGTCTCACTATTAGATTTATTCAGAAAGTCAGAGAGGTCAGTGAGTGCATGGGAAAGAGGATCAGTAGAAGCAGTAAAGGCAACCATATGTAATGATTCATTCCAGTAAGAGATTTAATCCTAATGAAAATGACCCTGGAACCAATGCTTGGCCTGTTGCCTTACGACTCTTTCAGGTATTACAACTTACAAAGCTTTTGGATCCCACTGTGTATCTAACTCAAGGTCTCCACCCTATTTTATTGAAATTGGTGGGTCTGATAGAGTGACTTCAAGGAATGATTCTCCTGGAAGCATTGGCTGTTCCTCACTCTTGGTGGGGCAGCGTCCAGGCTGCCGTGCTGGAGAGCAGGACCGTGTGGGAGTGGGCAGCACTGCCCTCCTGCTGCTCTGCTGGAGGGAGCTGCCATGAAACTTCTCATCACCTGTCTTGTATGCACCAGCACGGGCCAAAAATTAATTTCTCTTGGAGAATGGGGATACTGGATACGTGTATTTAATCAAGGCTTGTTGTGTAGTAATAGGATTCGTTTGTACGTTCGCTTATTACCGGAGACAGTGTGAAAAGTCTGGCAAAAGAACGTCAGTGGTAAGTGGATTTTGTCTTGCATAAAATGACCATCTCTCTGTGAGCTATCAAAACTGTGAAAGCATGCTTGGAGCCACCCCAAATATAACATTGCTATTAACTTCCTCTTCACTTAGCCATAATTGCCTCATGAACTGGAATGTGCAACTCAAATTGGCTTTCTTGGAGTACAGAAATCTTCTGTTCTTGCTATGTAGAATAAAATAATAAGTAGTAAATAATAGATTATAAGAAATTATAAGAAAGTTCCTATTTTTGTGAAGACTTTCTAGTGCAAAGTAATAGATGCAGGTTTAAAAAAGAGCAGAAGTGGCCTGTTACAAGACGTTAGAATATTTGCTTGAATCCAATCCACCCACTCATTTGTAAAACATGCTGTTAACTAGATCTTAAACAAAAGGCAGATAAACAGCTGGACACTAAACAATCAGCAATAAAATTACTCATGGATACTTTTTTCCGCTTGTTTGAAAATTATTGGGAAAGAAGAAAAGAAAATCATTCTGAGTAGCTTTTTTAATTTATATTTTTAAAATGCGTTCACAGACACATGCTTTGGGTATCTGCAATACCTCCTCTGACAGCAAAGGCCACACATTTGGGATATGGAGCTGTTCTTTCAAGATTTTTTTTTTCTTTTGAATTATATTCTAGGTCTTAATTCTAAACCTGTTCTGTGCTAGTGTGAACAAGCATACAACCAGAAGGACTACAGGGCATGGATTTTTTATTTATTTAAAGCTCTTTCAGACATGGATTTTTCATTTGTACATGTTAGTACAAAAGCAATTTTGAAACATGGGTTTACTTGCTGCCCGCCATAAAATCCTATGATAAATAATGCAAAGACTCCAAAAAGATTTCAGCAGGAATGAGTCTGATTCCTAAATCCTTCAGGGATGAGGCACCAATTGGATATACCTGTAGCACTTTAAAAAATATTAATATTACAAGTTCAGATTTCAGTGCAATGTAGGAGATGTCCCAAAGCCTCTGCCTATCCAGGACAGGTGTTGTGTGTCTAGAGTAAAACTCTGGGAAGCCCAAAGGGCTTGTTTTACAATACTGGGTAGATGTACACTGCAGATTGCTCTCTGCTCAGTCTTTGTGTGTTGTGAGCACCTGCTGATGCAGATCTCTCTCAGGGCAGAGCGAGGTTAGGGATGTGCAAGGTGGGACTCATCTGATCAGTGTTTGGATGTAGGAAGGGGGATGTGGATGTCTGAGCCATTTGGCTGTGCTTCCTTATATCTGTGTCTCTGCCACAACAGTGGAGAGGAACAGGCAGTTCCACATACCTACCTCAGGGTGAGAGGAATTGGGGCCTCATAATGGCTGACTATGCTTGTTTGGTTTCCATACCTTTCCTGTCTGAGGAATAAACGTGGGATATTTGTGGAGGAAGGATATTTTTCTGCATTTAAAAAATATATAAAGCCCTCCACGTTTCTGATCTCAGTGTTTAGATAGAGAGCACTCCCTAATCCAGCAATGCACGGGTGTGCAGGTACAGTTACAAAACTAGGTTGGCAGCAAAAGTGTTAAAAACCATATAACAGGACTTTAAGACCTTTCACTACTGTGCAGGCATGAGTCAAAAAAAGTATTCCAACAAAAGTGGGGAGAAGCAATGAAATCAATTTAATACAAATTTTCATATTAATGCCTAAAGTGCATCAGAAGCATCATTTGTCACAAACTTCAGGCAAGAAACTTTAGAAAAGCTACAAGCTCATATACAGACGTGATGCTAGAAACTACAGGGGTTTGTTTTATAAGCATTCACTTAACCACTGCACAACAAAAATGTAACACTTCAGTGTTGCCCTTCTCACATTTCATAACAGAGCACAGTGAATTCCATTTTGACGTTCTCAGAATTTATGCAATGACTACATTTAAGAGAATCTCTAATGCATTGTTCTGCTGGCATGAACTGAATTGTCACTTTCATGTTTGTTGGACTCAAACAACCTTTTTGAAAAAGATCCCAAGCTGATGCTTGTGCTGTTTAGAGGCTGTGTCAGGAAATATGCCATTACTTCTTGGCTTGAGAAAACAAGGAAAGCATGTGCATTTCTGGATCAGTTTTTCCCCACCAGCTGCCCTTGGTGTGACATGTTCTAATGTCCTTTTAAAGTGAAAAAAACCAAACCCAAATATTTTTTAATCCTTTCTTGCTGACTTATTGAAGCCCATGTACATCTCAACTTCCCCATCTTCATGGGGTGGGGTGAAGATCAGAGGTGTGATGTTAATGTAGGATTTCCAGAGTGGAGTTTAGACTTTTTTTCCTTCTTCTTAGGTCTCCCATTCCTTCTGTATTGCAAACAATCAAAAGTTTAAATTTTCAGACTTGTGGCTATCTCTGATCAGATAAACTGAACTTTGCTGTTTACCAAACCCTCTTAAAAGTTTGCCCTTTTCTAAAGATCGTTTTCCAAATAAACTACTTAGATTTCAATCATAAACTTGGATCCAGCCAAACACAACGAGCTGCTCTGCAGCACTTAGAGCTCACTGAACTACATTTCTCAGCACTGTTGGGAGCCAGTAATTAAGGTCACTTTCCAGCCACCACAAATGGTCTGAAGACTTAGAGTGTCTTCACAAATGTAACTTATGCTATACATAGTGAGTTTTCTTGCTCCAGCTCTCACTGATTATTTAAGTCACTATTGAAGTGGTAGCCATGTATTTTTAATTGAATACTCATGGAGGTCACTTTCAATAATACTATAAATCTAATTTTTCATAGCAGAATTTATTGTAAAAATTATAAAAAATTTAAGCATGTCTGTCATAAGCTAAGTTTGATACAACCAAGTTCTTGTTTACTAATTAAACTGAGCAAACAGAGGACATAAGCAGCCTTTTCATCCTATGTTTCTCTGTCTTCTGAACTGTGCAATATAGAATTCTACCCTAAAATAAACACACACCAACAATTTACTAAATGTCTAAACAACTTGCAATTCTATGTGTGCTTAATTTTAATCACAGGAGCAATTCTGTAGAGGATTCATTTAGATACATAAGCTTAAATTCAGAGAAAGAGGGCCTTTTATGTTTATATTAAACTGGCTAGGTGAAATCCTATGATTATTAGAAATGGAAATGCAGATTCTAGGTTGTCTGAAATATCAGTTTGTGAAGACATCCCCTTCTTACATGTGACCGACATGAATACTACTTCAGTAATGTTATAAATATTGGCTCTCTCACTGAAATGATAGGGTAAACACAGTAAATAATTACAACTTTCATCATGTCTGTAAGAGCTGAAATAAATGTCTCCTGGATGGAGAAGAGGTGTATTTTCATTGTTGTCCTGGTTTCTGCTGGGATATTCTATGATTATACACAAAGCTTAACTGAAGATAGTATGGAAAGGGATTGTCAGAATCTGGATATTGTCAGTCCCAATGAGTGAAAAACTTCACAAGCTCAAAGTGTAAGTGCAGCTCAGTCTGCTTGAATACACCTGTTTATTACTGAGAGATCCTCCTCAATACAAGAGACTGCTTTGTGGCTAAATCCTCTTGCAGGATCAAAGCCTGAAGAACTAGAAATGTTCTACCACAGAACACATTCAAGTGCTTCCTTAGCAGTGTGGAATGCAGCCCAGCTCAGCCTTTGATGAACAGCAGACGGTTGTTCAACACCACCATTAAAGAGCTTCTAGCATAACATCTTATGCCTATATAAGCAAACAATTTGTCAAGCAGGAAAGAATAATTTTGGTTCTCTGCCATCTGCCTGTTTGAAAGCTTGTCCCATTTGCAGCACAAACTGCTTAATTCTGAGCCTAACTGGACAGGGGATATTGTTGCTAAAACTGCTATCTGGATTGCCATGTTGTTTGTTTTTATTGCCATAGTTCTGAAATGAGGTTTTGCAGCTCTACACTCCCCAGGAAAAAATATCAATACAGGCTGTCACAAAAAAGGAGGCCCAAGAAATCTGAGAAGACTGAGGCAAAGCTGTTCCCATTTGCATATTCTTATTCTGGAAAAATCTGTGTTCCTTTCTTCTAACATGAAATACCAGTGGGGAGGGATGTGTAGAGAATCCATCGGTGGAGTGTTCAGACAGACGTGCAGAGTGAGACTGAAGAGATGTAGAGACAGGGTTTCCTGAAATCAATAGAAATCCTCTCATTTGTTACAATAAATGCTAATTATTTTTATGACCAGAGCATTCATGACCCTTTGATCAGGACCACTAAAGCATTCTACAAACAGAGCAGAATATGGTCCTGGTCCCAGATGACTTATAGTTAAAATTTAAAAGGAACAGAGATGTGAGAGAACATGAGTGAGAGATTGTGGGTCAATATGGTGTGCAATGTACTTATAAAATATGTTTCAACATCTCTTGGGCAGATAAGGTAGCATGTTGAGCTCAGCAGAGCAGTTTTGGCATTTCATAATAAAAATGTTACTGTTAAAGAGTTAACCAGGAACAAATCTCAAGTTACAGGAATTCCCTGATGTCAAAACGGGATGAGCCCTTTAGCAACATAGTGCTTTTATAGGGCTTGACCTATGGTGTTAACGATCTGATAAATGCTCTTTAAAAAATTTCAAGACGGTGCTATTAGAGATAATACAGTTGACCAAATACTGTTGCATGGACCCATAACAGTTATTCTTTCAGACTTTTCTACTGGATTATGAATCTGTGGCTTTCTAATAGACAATGGGGTTTAAATACCACCTGTATTTCTTAACTGGTTAGGGGAAGGCCTATATATATCTGTATATATATATCTCTTTTCAATATTCTCTTTTTTTCAGATTTTTGTCCTGACATCTGGGTATGTTGAGCTGCATGAAGGTTTTTAGGCCAAAACCTACAATATGAAGTTTATGATTAATCAGTAATAAGTGGGTTTGCTTTCTGATAGCATATGGAAATTGTCTTTGGGGGTCAGTGTGACTGGTGTGGTTCTCATTTTAAAAAGAAAAAGAAACTTAGCTACCATAAAATAATAACAAAGCCTGAAGTGCAAAATAAAATTCAATAGATCTAAAATTTAATACAGGCGCATGGAAAATATTTGCAGTGTTTCTCTGTGGCTATACCTAATAATAAATAGATTTTCATAGTTGTTAAAAAGACATCGTTGTAACATGTATTAGAACTGACAACACACATTTACCAGGGTTGGGCAGAATCATTTGTCAGTCAAAATTGCCACTCTCTGTACTTATTACTTTTATGTTGTACATCATACTTGATTTTCAGAGCAGGCTTGGAAAAGGCTCCAACCTCTTAAAAGGCAGAGTGATCAAGTTGTCCTAATTAGGACTTTCATATCAAGTGTTCCAGAGGTTTGGCACCACATCCATCCCCTGGAGGAGGTTTGCAGCCTCCATGCCATAGGAATCAGTGCGTGTCTATTAGCAGACAGCTTTCCAGCATCTTCATTCCTCTCCTTGACTATAAATGCCATTTAAAAAACTTACGTGACTTGTTTCAGAGCGTCCTATGCATCAGATGTTCCCTCCCATGAAATACTTTCCCGTTAAAACTGTTCAATGATCATTCTCCTGTCCTCCTCCCGCTTCCTTTTCCAATCAGTTCTAATTCCAGTGCTCTCCTTTCTGCTAACTCCTTTTCGGCAAGCAGGCAGCGGTGAGTGATGACTGCACCAAACGTTTCAGCAAATGGCTGACCCCCGCCTTGGCACTCAGCTTGTGGAAGAGATTGAAAGGACCTCCCTGACTGTGAAATGGGAGACAGAGGAGAGACCCCTGGACTTCATTCTCTTAGAGCTTGTCCACAGCCTGAATTAAAGGAAACACAGTAATGATTCCTGCAGGCTGGTGCTGTGTTGATCAAGTGTGGCTTTTCTTAGCTTGTACAGCTAACACTGCACAGGCAGCAGTGTTCTCTCTTTGGAATGCTTCCTAGCCAGGTTCCTGCTAAGTAGCTACTGCAGAAACAATAATATAAAATCCATCTCATAGGGTGGGTGCATGGGCTTCAAAAAAAAGTGTGTAGCATCCCTTAATGCACAGCATCTCAGCAGCCCTTGTAACTTGGACATGTCCCTATGTCACACTTTCAGTGCAACTGGGAACCTACAATGCTGAAATCAAAAGCTCAGTTCAGCATTGGCATGGGTGTAATCATTACCAAAAAACTGTTACTGTGTATTTGGGATATCTCTAGGCACTTATGATAGTATTACTATTCGTTGCACATTGGCTCTCTGGAGCAAGGAGCTAAACTTCAGCTATCTGTCTGCCAGAACTCAGTGAATTTGGATTGGAAGGGGAGCTGCAGCACATACATTAATAATTTTCTCCAGTAACTTGTTTATTCATTTTCGTTCTGCCACTGCTGGGTCAGAGTTTTTGGCAGGAAGGTCCTGTGTCTGGCAAACCCCCACATTCTCGTGTGCAGTGTACTCGTGTTCCACATGATGTACATGCAGCAGTCTGTGTAAATGCTTGAAATTGGATCAATCAGAAGTGATTTAGTGCTTTGGATAATAGAAGTCTGCACCGTGAGTCACATTTTCAAGGGAGTTCAGTATTCAGGGGTTCCCAGTGAAATGATTGCAGCCATTTCCAGCCTACCTGTGGTACTTAACCCTTCCGTGGTTGTGTCCCAAAGGACTTGAGCTATCCCGGGCCTCAACTCCAGGCCATGAGCTTCTGCAAATTCAGGTTTATTCTTTCAGAGGCAGATACTGAATTGTCTCCTTTCTCCAAATGATGATCCCTGCCAACCATTGAGAAATGATGTGAAGTTTCATATCTGCTGTTTGCTTCATGGCAAATTTTCCAGCGGAAATTCCTTTTCTGAATTATGCTGATACCGTGGTGGTGGTGTTTTATAAAGGGAACATTCCTCATTAGCCGTGGTGCCCATCCTCGGGGCGGGGGGCTGGTAATATTTCTCATGCTTTGTTTCCTATGAAACAAAATTTCTCTGCTGGGGAAGGGGAAGGGGGCCAGGTGAGCTGCCCGAGGCCAGGCTTTGCATCAGCAGCAGAGCTCCAGACCTCCTCACACCCACACCCGGCTCTCCTGATACATCTGCCACGCTGTCTGTGCCTGGGTGGCACCGGCAACAAAGTCTCCATGAAGACAATGCTATTCAAACCTTTTATCAAAGGAACGCGCTCTGATCACCCACCTCTAAAATGCATTTGAAACGTTTTAATTGCAATGTTGGTTTTCTGCAAATTATGTTATGGAGCAGAGCTTTCAGTTTGCTCTGAGTGGTCCTGTGCAACGGGACTGCGACAAAGGCTGAAATTTGCAGTTTAAAACTTTTAATGAAAGGTCCATTGAGAAGGAACATGAATATTATTATTTTTTCAGACTAGTGTTTTCCCGTATTTCTACTATTTTTTTCTTTTTAACAAGTAGCTCATTAGAAGTGTCCTGTGGCCATTTTTATGACATGAAGCAGAACAAGTAGATTTGGTTGTGTATTTTGTAACTGAAGCTGGACTGCTTTCTACCTTGTTGCTTATGGAGTAACATGATGTCTAATTCGAGTAATTTAATTTCAACCATTAAAAAAGCAAATGTGGGGAAAATGCAGTAATTGACAAAACGTAAATTATTATTTCCCTGAAGCCAAAGTGTCACTATGTAAAAATTAAGTTATTCTTTGATTAGAGATTCCAGGATTGTGTTTCTCTCTTTTTTTCTTCTGTATTTGTATTTTGGTGATTTTTTTTTCTTTATAAATTTTGAGGAAATATCTAAGCAAATTTCTTCAAACTCTTACTCCACAAACATCACCAAAAATTGTCTGTTTCATTATTCATAAAATAGGAGTCTTCTTAAAGTTGTTTTTATACAAAATTTATTGTCCAGGCAACTATTTCTGATCAACCTACAGCCAAGCAAGAAAAGAAGAAGCTATGATAAATCCTTTCATTTGCAGTAAACAAAACAAGCAGAAAAGAAAGAAAAAATTGTTTAGAGAAGAAACTTTTCTTTGTTTTTATTCTCTACTGATTCTACAGTGTATCTGTTTTTAAACAATTAACAGAGAGTACCAAAGCCTCCCGATTCACTATCAAAATATTCCTGTCTAAACCAAACATGTATGACTTCTGATATGAAGCCTTCAGTTCTTAAAACATAATCGACAAACAAGAAATATTTACCTTTGGGCCTGGAATGGGAGATGATACAGAACTGTACCACAGAGTTCTTTGCAACTTTCCCAAGAAATCTTACCATTTTGCCTTTTACTTCTTAACACTTGTATTTTATGTGTGTTTGTAGCCTGATAATACTTGTGGGTATCAGTAAGGGTAGTTTGAAACATATGTATTCTAAATATTTGCTGGGAGATGTGTCATGGCATGTCAGTGTCACAGTTAGTATTAAAATAAAGGCATGTTTATGGGAATTGGGAGACCTTGGCCCGTTCCCATTCCTGTCACTGACTGCTGGGTGACCTTGGGCAAGTCACAGACTCTGGGTTTCCGCTTGACTCCTCTGTGCAGGGCTGATTCCGAGTACCTTTCCTTTATGGATACTTGTACAAGGTCATATTATTCTTTGAGGGTGTTCTGGAAGTTACTTCTCTATTCCCCATCACCCTGACATTCATACACTCCCTCTCTAGATTCTATAAGCCAAAACACCCTGTGAGGTGATTAAATACATACAATTTTAATTGTACATATTTACAATTAAATATGTAAATATTTAATTTACCTATTAATTTGAATAATATTAATTATTATTAATTAATCATAATTATCATTAATATTATTGATATTAATTAATTTATATCAACGTGTCCCTAACACCTACAGAGCATAGCTGTGCAACAGATAGCCAGAATCTAAATCATCACAGGCAAAAATTTGTTTGAAAAGCAATGTATATGTTAGATGTGCAAGAGAAGAGAGCAAGGAATTTTGCAAGATGCAAATGCTCATTAGGTGCCACCTTTCTTTCATAGTCACTGTGTTCTATTCCAAAGGGAATTAATAACAGTTCCCATGGCATAAAAGGCCATGATCTGGCTTTCCTGCTCCTTCTCTACTTCTCTGCCAGTAGATGCTTTTCCTGATGTGGGTGTGCATGTCTGGATGTGGAAAGCTCCAATAAACACCACAAGAAAAGTCAGAGGCTGCAACTTTTATTTTACTTTAAGCCACAGTAGAATTAAACTGAATTCTGAATTAAACTTTCAGGCAGCCTGACAGTCGGATTGAGTTTCCTTTAACCAGATGGCCCTTCTGAATAAAAGCTTGTTCCTCTGTCTTTAAAAGGAAGAGTTTCAGGTACATTCAATACCTAGGGTTTTGGAGACTTTATTTTTTTAAAAAGCCCACAGTGGACAGCTGAGGAAAGGCTTAGAGAATAGCACGCCTGCTTTGGTAATCTTTTTACAGCTCTGCTTTTTGGTGATGAATGTTCCTCCCTGCCCTCTTGCCTGAACATCTGCCTCAGGAGCAGTGCCCACCTTCCCAGGGTTAGCACAGTCTGAGGGGGAGTGTGGGCTCAGTACAATCCCCACCCAGGCAGGAGAGGAGCTTCTACATTTGATGGAGAGGTAAACAACAGGAGAATAGGCTGATCTGTCACACAAAGACTTTTGAGTTGGAAAGGCTGAGCTTTGGCTTCTGCCTTTCAGTTTTTGTCACTGACAACTTCCCATCTAACTTCAGCACTCAATACTTGTAGCTCAGTCTCATGACCCCAAAATGAAGGTAATGTACAGAAGCATTGAAAATTAATTTGTTCATGCAAAAGTGATGCATACAACAAAACTAATAGAGAAATACAGTGATAACTAACTCTGATGAGAAAAACGTTTGTGACACTTAGATGGATGTATGAATTCTGCATTTTCTCTCAGTGATGATATCAGCTTTGTGGGGCATAACCAGCCAGCATGAGCTATCACAGAGATCATTAAAAAGAATTATTATTCACATGCCTATTATATATTGCACCAATACATCTTTGTTATTGCACAATAATTTAAAAAGGCTGCATGTATAAACTCATTATTCTCATAGGAAACTCATCTGTATAAACATAGAAATGAAAGCCAAACATACATATGTACATGCAACGTTTCTATTATTAATTTGATACTGTGTGTGTGTATCAGTTACATGTGAGCCATATCCTGGTCCCCAGCTCAGTCACTGCAGTACTGTAGCCATGTGCACCATGTCACAACTGGCAACCATAAACCTCTGGTGAGAGGTTTTGTTCTGCATCACTTGGGGCTGTGTCCTGTGACTGAGTTATAAACAAATTCTTGCTAATGTTCATGATTTTGGCTGATTTTTATAGTCCGTTGTGTTGGCAACTGATTAAATACTGTGGAGCTTCTTTGGGCCAATGGTGCCTTCTACTGTAAAATGTTATTCCAAAATTTGCACTGAGGCTGAGGACTTCCCTTTTTGATGTTTCAGGACAGTTCAGCAAAGAACGCTTGTAACAGTTGCATTTTTTCCTGTCAAATGTAACAAAGGTCTGGGATGTTTTCCTCTGATGTATTTTCTCTCAGTTGTGGACATACTTGGTGACACACAGTGTTTCCTTGGGATCTTTCTCTACCTCCCTGTGCAGAAACTAGAATTAGTTCAGACATTCTCACACAGCTCATATTAAAGAAGTGCTCCCTCTGTGAGCACTCAAAGTGTCTGACACTTGGACAAGACCTACTTATATAGCTTATAGTTCACTAAAATCAGAATGTGTTTGGTGTTGAAAAAAGTTAGGAAAGTAACTCCTTGGAGCTATAGCTTTAAAATGAAACAACCAAAAAAAGAACTTAAAAACTTTGCTCACTGCAATAAAGTGCAATGATCTCTTAGATTTTGCAGAAAACTGATATTATTCTAACTTTTTTTAATCTGACACACTTTCATAAGAGCCTATTCTCTCAGCATAGCCCTCTGACATAGAGCTAATTTAGAGAGGATTGGGGAGTATGATGCAATATCAGCTGCGTTTGCATAACTCATCACTGTTTTCATTTGAAATCTCTTGTTAAGACTCATGTTACTGTTTGGAAGGTTACTCAGTCCTTTCCTTTTCAGTGACTGGGCTGATTTGGTAAACTTCTAACTATATTGAATATGCTGGGAATAAAAAGAAGCTTTACATCATAGTAGATATTAAATTAGAGTGTTATTCATATCAAATGGAAGATTTCAGGCTAGGATACTAATTGAAAGTTCCAGGTTTACAAGTAAACATATTATTTTTGTACACAAACAAGAATTTATGATGTCCACATTGTCTTCTTCCTATTTAATTTGCTCCAATAATTCGGTTTTCCTGAATCCTTTTTTAAGTTATTGAAACTAAAATTGTAGCTGTCCATTTAAATGTTTTTAAACACCACCTTATCATTTCAGTGTTTAAAAATGTGTATGTCCTGCAATGTCAGAGAAAAGGCCTGAAAAAAATCATTCGCCAAAGAGAAAATTATTTTTTAGCATAATGAGTGTTTTATTTTTAAAAGTTCATGCACCTCATATTTCTAGATTGTGCTCAGCTAGTTTTGTTGTTGAATTTGCTCCCATACATTATTATAAAAATTTTGTTCTTGTTGAAGCATAAACCATCCACTTGTTTTCCATTAAAGGTGTTATACAGAAAAATATGAAGTAAATTAAATCACCCCTTTATACTCTTTCTCTTTAACTCTATTCAGTAAAATCACTTCAAAATCAATAAAATCCTGAAACTCATCAAACATTTTTTTACAATGGTATTTATATATTTAAAATATATTTTCTTACCATTTACAGTAGTTGAAATGATTCAGTTAAACTTAAAACATTTCTAAAAGGTCCCACAGAATTCTATATGAATTATTATTCTGATCTGTCAACGTCGTATACTGACTTCATAAAATACCACTAACCAAAACTGAAAACCCCAGGATTACATTGCACTTGTTCTTATTACATATTAAAAAAATGTTAAGTGACCTTGTATCAGTGAAAAAATATAACTGTGGTATATGCAATTAACAGTTTCATTTAGATACCAAAGTTCTGACTGCTAAAGCTGAGTCAATGGAGTTCATATTCATGGAAATTCAGCACTGTCCAGGGCAAATGTTAAGTTGCAATAGACAGCATTTTAAATCTGTTTTGCCATTCAGATGTATATAATCCACAGAGTTCTGACAAACCTGGGCCTTGTAGACCTTACAGATTCAGCCCAGAGTTCGACCAGTCAGGTTAAATTTCCTGATCCACTTCTGCTGCTCTGATTGTGACCATTGCTCAGAAAAAAAGAGGAAAAGGAAAAAAAATACACCCGCACACAGGCTTCCAGCAGGACCATCATGGAAGTGATATTTCTTTAGTAAAAATTCTTATTCGACCTGTTTATAAAGAAATGAACAGAAGAAAAATCTTGAACCAAGTCTTCAGGGTTTCCTTTTATTCTTAAAACCAAAAAAGGTGGGTTTGAGAATGAAAACCACCTTCAGTACAGCACTGAGTCTTGTTTGCAGTGAAATGGATTTGAGAGTTTTCTTCTTTTGCTTTGGATTTTCCTTTTTTTTTCCTATGAAGGAAAAGTAGTGATAAAACATGTAGTGAGTGTTCAGGGCAGAGAAGCTGTAGAAATCCCCGTGGGGAAGGGAGGGTGAGCACATGTGTTGGGAGCAGATCTGGAGTGGGGCTGTGCTGCCTCCACAGCTTTCCCAAAGGACTGTGGTGGGACCAGCACGAGGTTCCCTCCAAACCTCCCCTTGCTTCAGCAGTGAAATTATACTGTGTCACCTTATTTCACGAGGTTCTGCAGGACACTTACCCAGCCCAAGCAGAAACAAAAGCCTGCTTGGGATTTTTCTAGCAAAACCCAAGTTAATCTTACATGAAACTTCCTTATTTCTTCACCTGATGGTTTTTAAATACATGTAACGTACGTATGCAATACCTTTGTTTTGAACATCTGCTGTGAGATTAAAATAAGATTTTAATTTCTGGTATGCTATTGATGTTCAAGAAATGTAGGATAGAAAGCATTATTAGCTATCTGCTGGTTGACAAGGGGGCAGGATTAGGTTTCTTTAAGGGAATTACACTTTTGATGACCCCGCTACATATAAAACATGTTAGCTAATGGGGGTGCAGAGGGGGCAGATTTAAGTGTTTGATCAGGAAATCCTGCATGAGCATATTGGATGGAAATTTGATTAGTAACCTTAGTGACAAGGGGATCAGATCCACTCTCTACATACAATCAGATCTGGCAGTACATGCTTTTTTGTCTCTTTGAAGGAAGGGAACATTTGTACAGAATCAAGGCAGTGTATTGGATAATTTAAAAAGCTGTTACATATTGAAACCTGGAAAATCACCTTTTTTGTTTTATTTTGGAAATATGCTTGCAGTTATCCTGGTGTGGTTTTTCTTACCAAAAAAAAAAAAAAAGGGGGAGAAAAGAGTAAGACTTTTAGCATTTACAAGAAATATTTTATTGAAAATAGGTTTTTTCTAGAAGTACTTGCGTTTTACCTCAGTGTTGTAAAGAATGTTGGAAAAGAACAGAATGGGAAAAACAGTATTTTTATCTATATTTGCCTAACATTTGTGCAGCAGTATCATTATGGTTTTATCCTGGTTGTAAGCTCTATATCTGTTGAGAAAGCTGATTTAGTTTTGAAAGCCAGTTTATTTTTTCAGATCATTAAAGCATGCTATCAAGTTTTTAACTAACGTGTTAAAAATAAATATTTCTCTATTTTGATAGCAAAGCTCCTTTTATTTGTGTTTGATTTTTGAAGGGAGCTCAAACTGACTGTAGACTCAGAAGGCCTCCCTTTTCCTTGGTGAGAAGTGTAAATTGAGGATGATAATGTGGTGACGTGGATTCTCACTAGCCAAGCATCTGGACCCAAGTGTTTGTTTTAGAAAGGATGGAGGCAAAATGAACCAGCTCCTGCTCTCCAGTACCTTGGGTGTGGAAGGACCACTCTTGCCTGTGGCTGCACAGTGATTTTAGAGCATTTTGCTCCCACTGCTGCCTGTGCACAGTGAGGATAAAGGAGCTCATGGAATGCGTGAAGGCTCCTTGGCTGGGAAGAGCTCAGCATCCTTGTCTTCATGTGAGGAGGCAGCAGGGTCTGATACAGGGAATTTTGCTGATAATGCTCCACCACACGGAGTAAAGAGCAGGGTTCAAATGCTGGTTCTGCTACTGACCTTTAACGAGTACTTCCTATCTCTTTGTTCCCTCTTCTTCTGACCTACTCTGTTTTGATTTCCACTTTTTGAGGATGGGATGAGGGCTTGGAGCATTTACCACGTGTCAGTACAGTATTTAGCATCAGTGGCTGTCGGACTGTGGTTGAGTGTCAGGATGCTACTGTATTATAAATAAGATTTAATTATCACAGGAAATCCTGGCACCTGGAAAGGCAGGCTGTTCCTGTGCTCTAAACTGAGTGTAGACTCCAGCTCTCACTTACTTGGGATTTTTATACTTTTAAAGGACAAAGTATTGAAATTCAGGATGTGAAATCAGCCTTTGAGTTTGAAAAGGAAAAGCACATCAAATTTTCCAGCGTGTTGTGGAAAAAAATACTCAGAGTAACCTTTTTATATAAAGTCCACTGCTAGAAGTAATTAAGTAATAACATCTGATGACACAAGGACTGTCATCTGTTTAAACTCAAAAAACTGGAAAGCTCAAGAAGCCTAGATATCAGATAACAGGAGTGCCTGCCTCGTGGAGCTTCTCAGCAACTCCTTTCTTGAGGTGGATGCGAATTATCGATTGAAAATGCAAATTTTTAAAAAGCCATGCGTTCAAGGAAAAATAGACATCTGGCATGGGAAGGGTTCTCAGCAGCCACAGACCTAAAACTGGCATTGCTGCTCTGATGGAGGTGGGACGTCTTTGTCTTTCCACATAAGCAAAACCACAGGAGGATCAGGCCCTGTGTGCACTGTCTGAACCCAGACGTATCTATAGTCTTGGAACACACTGAAGAATTTGCAATTTATTTTCTAAAAGTAGTTAAATGAGTATTAGCCTTTCCAGTGAGTTTGATAACATTATTTATTTTATACAATAGTCTCGTGAGAACAGCCAGTACTTTCAGTGTAATTAATTCGTCTAATAGTTCAAAAATAATACACCCAGCAGTTTAAGGCTCCTGCCTTTAAGATACAGTAAATGTTTGAGCTTGGTTTTTTTTCATTTTACTACTTGATGTCAAAATACCTGGAATTGTTTTCTCCTTATAGCTAATATTAATTTTTTTCTTTTTAATACTATGGTCCTAATTGCAGAGAGTTATAAAGGAATGACAAAATATTGTGGAAAAAAAGGTTCTGATCGGATTATAAAGGCTAACAACTCACCAGCAAAGTGGAACTTTTTTTTAACACCATCCAATGATGTCACCAGTTTGAGGTTTCTCTGGGACTTTATTAAAATGTTTGTGACAGAGCCAATGTAAACCATCCTAAATCTAACACAGAGCTGAAAGGACTGATTTTAGGGAATGCAAAGATATGGATCATTGGGTCTGTCGAAGCAGCATCTTGAGCCAATTATTGGTGTCATCTTGAGCCAATTTAATCAATCCAAGGGGGACTCAAAGGGGGTGGGGGTGCAGGGTTGCAAGTGTTGGTCAAACATTCTGGCAAAAACACATTTGTTGTAACAGCAGCCAATCTCTGGTGTGTCGATTTACTTCCTATGGCTCTGGGTTTGTGCACACTGTAAATAACTGATCAATCAGTGGGACTGCCCTCAGAGTTTTAATTGCTGGGTAAATTTGTAGGTAATGTGATGTGTACACATATGTGAGCTTGAATTTATTTAAGGCACTTCTACAGTGGGGGTAATTTAGCATCACAGAACCTGAAATCCCATACAGTGTTACTTTCAAAATAGCAAAAGTATACAATATATATTTCTAAAGAGTAACATCTACTGACGTTATCTGAGCCTGATCTTGTACACAAGTAAGATTGAGAGTTGTAATTCCTATAATATAAACTACTCCCAGTAAAGGCTGCTCGGTTGAGGAAAGCTAATCTGCAGCACAGTTCTTAGCAATAGAGAGTTGAAGTGAGAAGTGTAGCTCTTAAACCTTACTAGTGTGATTTTGTTTTGTCCTGTCAGATCCATAGCAACAGATTTTAGTCAGAAAAATCTATTGAAAAACTTTTTAATTGAAATTCTACTCGAAGCGTCTTTTGAAGATTTTTGGTTTACTTTTTTGCTTTAATATTGTGGTATGTTTAAGAGAGTTCTTATGAGTTAAAGATCCACAAACTCTCTCTCATAAGGTAACTTCTGTAAAAAGAAAACAGGGAATCCTGCACATCATTGGGATTTTTCACCTCGATGAACATTTGCAAGGCAAGGTACCACACATAATTTCTTTTAACTACATATACAGTTGTAGTTTGTGATGCATCTCTGCTTGGATGTAACTGAAATTTTAGGTCACAAATGCTTTCTAGTAGTTCTGCAATTTGCATTATTTTAAAGGTAGAGACATGGTTAATCTCTATACAGTATGAACTGGGAGAATGAAATACAAATAATTACAGGTAACAGTAAGGACAAACAGTAGAACCAATGTATAAATCCATGCATATTAGGATAAAAATATATTTCTTACATGTAATAAATGTAGTATGTGTATTTTAAGTATGTCTCATAAAGATTATCTATCTATCAAACTAAATCAGTGAGAAGGGGATATTTGTTTTGGACAAGATGTCTTGGAAAAGCAATTTACATGTTTTGGAACTGTTAACACTGCAGCAAGTTATGTCACACTGCAGCACAGACAGGACTGAATGCAAGGAGATGGAATGTGAGATGAGCAGATAAAACAAAAGCTAAAATTTAAAGAAGTACACACTCAACTTTACTGTTACATCTTTGCTGTTAAAAAAAATGGCTCTTTCCTTTAGCATATCCAGCAGATGAGGAAAAGAACACTTAGGTAAGTGTCCAAAACTCACCTCTCCTACCACAGTGCATTTATCCAGTGGGCCTGTTCTTTCCCTTCAAGATGACTTTCTTTCTTGCTGCTGAGTGCACATGTAAAACCAGCCATGAACACACTGAAGAGTGGCTGCAGTGTGTTCCTTTAGCTCTACACCTGTGCTGTCTCTTCATGCCCACTGTGCTCAGTGCCTACTTCTCTCCAGAATAAGGAATGCCAATGTCCAGATTGGCAAAGGCCACTCACTGCTCTGTGTGCAGTGATCTGTGTTTCAGATCAGGTGAGCACATCTCTGCAGCAGGATCTGCTTCTCACAGTAGTGCAAGGAAAAGGTGTGACAGCAGAGCAACAACATTAAACAGAAGTAAGGTGAGTCATAAGTGAAATACTTGAATCATTTGAGATTGGATCTTTCAAACATCTTCTGAAAAAATGCTTGGTTTTTTGACAGTGAATTAGTTCTATATTTCACCAGCACAAAAATGTTGATTTTAAATTAAAGATGCAAGGTATGTCAGCTTACAAGAATCACATACAAATTCCTACTCTTCAGTGCACTCGCAACTCAAAAATATTATTAGTGTTTAATTTGTCAGTAGAAGAATATTTTTCTTATATTTATAAATAGTATTATACTTTTTATCACTCATATCCAGTGTACCTTTTCATCTCAGACGTAGCAACATATTTGTGATGGTTCAACTTCAGCTATAATCTGCAGGCTCTAGGTCTGTAATTTATTATTTGCTCTAAAAGATCAGGTCCAGAGTTTAAACGTCCCTAGCTGAAAGTTTATACCAGTCAGGACAGAAAATTATTCTCTATGCCTAGGTTGAAGTACATTACTTCTTTATTGAATTAATTATGATAAGGATCATAACTTTAAACTAGGGGTGAGGTGCTGGCTTTCTACTAGGATTGCTTGAAGCAATTTTCATCTGAACATTTTTGTAGAGTTATTGAGTCTGGCAGGTCTGAACTTTATGAGAGAGTAACTTTCTCCACAACTTAAAAGAGGTTGGACATTGATCCAGGCAAAGGTTTACCATATCCCATGTCTGTAGCCAGAAAAATTTGCACTGCATACTGAACAAATAACTACAGAACCAAATTAAACACATCTTATGAGCTTTTAAAATAAAAGCAATGCTGGCCCTTCCCCTGAGGGATCGATCAGGGAACTGAATCAATATGACAGATTTACTTCTTTTTTGCTTGTTTGAAGTAGAAGTCTAAAATGATTTTTGGTCAAGGAGGAATTAGTCTACTAAATATGTATACATGAGTCTATTGAACCATGTATATTCAGTGACAAATTTTATAGCTCTATCAGATTGGAAAAAGTTAGGTTTCAAAAGCAGGTAAAGATGTTAATCCTACAGTGATTGTTCCCCCCTGATTGGATTAAAAGGCCTGGGAACAACAGAAGGAAATTACAAATCTTTGAAAAGTTAAAAAGCAGCTAAGAAAGAGGAAAAACATTCGGCTTGAGAAAAAGCAGGTTCCAATAACTGTTCTGTTGTCTTGAGTCAAACACTCAGAGTTTGTACAAGACTATAAACAAGAGATTCTCGGGGAGAATTATGGTTTAAGTGACTTACCTAGAATTACATAACAATTCTGTGGCTCAGATTGGATTAGGAATAATTCATTTGGGTGAGAGGTGGCTGTTTTTTCATCCACTTTGTGTTGCATTACCTGTATTACATCTACTTTTTTCAGAGTAAGAGAGGTAAGAAGCTTTCATACTTTTTTTCTTTCATTTTTATTTTGCTGCTTTTCCTAATTTCAGTCCTGAAAATCAGAGTAGCAAATGGAGAGACAGGAATCTGTAACAAAGCCCTTCTACATTTACGAAACTTTCTGGCTATGGAAAGAGAAGGTTTTTTTCAGCCTTAATAGCATTACTTTCATATATTTTTTGTTTCACTTCTGTAATTTGGTAGTTTGAAAAATAAAAATACCTTTTTTCTATTACAAGCAAACATCAAGAGATCTACGTCCCCTTTGACATTATAAATTTTATCAGAATAATCTTGAGAGCTGGAGCACTGAAGTAACAAATACAGTTACAATTTAAACTTATAAACATCACTAAAAGCTTTGTCTTGCCATAAGAACAGAGAGGTAAAAGGAGGATATGCTGATTTACTATAAAGAGATAGTAGAAAGCTGTTACTACTCAGTGGATTGATATTTATGGGTGTATAAGTCCATCAAACATGGCCCCTCAAGGGAGCTAAACAGCGTAGGATCCTCTCTTGAAAGAGATAATTGGTGGGCAGACATTAAATATGAGAGAGGTCTGTATAAAATTTGCAATAATATCAAGCAAATACTTGGTAAGTATAAGAAGTATATGAGAAGTAAATGCTTGATAAGTATAAGAAGTATAAGAATAAGGAGAGTTAGAAATATTTATTCATTGTTTTTCCCAAAATCAAACTTCTATGCTGCCCAGTAAATTTGACAAGCAATAGATTTAAAACAAAAAAAAAATCATTTTTTTCATGAAGTTAATAACTGTACAATGAAATTTTTAATCCTCGGATATTTGGTAGTAAAACAGGGTGTCAAAATGAAACTTCTCAGGATTGAGGGGGGTAATCATAAGTGACATCTGAATGAAGTGCAAACTTAATCTCTGGAAGTTCTTTATCCATTGATTTCTAGATGATGGGAGGTTGCACTGGAGAACAGTTTCAGCTTCTGGCTTTCCTCAAGGCCAGGCTTTGGGCTGAGGAAAACTGTATCCAGGCAGCCTTGTCATGGATCTCCAGAGCCACTACCACTGTCAGAGGGGCCATTCACATTATCCTTCCTCTTATCCCCACTGTACTTTATTAGGTCTGCTAGGCTTAACCTTGAATATATTTTTAAGAGATGTACTTTAGTCTACACCTTGTTCCTTTTCACTGTGCACCCTGCCTGGATTTGGTGCCTATAAAACCCAGCCTTTAATGGCCCTGGATCCAGTACCACATTCAGTGCCAAATATAAGTGCTAATAATAAAAACAAGGTAGGATTCAGAATGCTTACAGTTCACTAAGTGTCCATTTAGTGTTTGAGGTGTGCTGGGCAGTTCTTCAGCCAAGAGCTCATTTGGAACACCAGTGCCACCAGACTGTAACTCCTGCTGGTCTGGTTGTTTCATGTCCTCATGCTGTTATCTCAAGCTTTGGAGTTTGCACCATGCTTGCTGCCCCTTTCAGTCTCCTCTTTTCTGGCATCTGTGGGGGCTTTTCCTCTGTTGTAGTTGGTTTTGAGGACTAACAGACCTATGGGAGCAAATTCTTAGGTCTCCTTTGGTAGCCTGTTTGTAGCCATAGGGAAGTAGAACAGCATTTACGAAAGATGGTGGAGTATCTCAGAATCCCAAATCACATGGACTATTTCTTTGTTTCCTATGAAATGTGTGTTGTCAGTCCTTAGTGATTTTGGTATCTTTTTCATACATGCTGCCATTTTGGTTCTCTCTTTCCTTCCTGAACAGAGCATGAGCTGGTGATGGGCAATATCACACTGTTCTCACTTAAAATTTGATAGGACCATATGCAGGGCACCATCTGATCTTCACAGTGCTCTATTTAGGCAGTTATTTTGGCACCATTTTCCACCAGCCCTACCTACATGAGGAAATGACTGGTCTCACACCTCTATGGCCCTCTGCCTTGTTAAACTATATTTTAGGCCTCTGGAATTTAGAGTGTATTTTCAAGTGTCTCATTTCTGGTACTGAAGATAACTAGTGTGACATGAAAACTGTAAGTCTCCTAACAAGAAGACTTAATGTACACAAAGGTATGCACTAGATGTTACTTTTTTATCCTTATTTATATCTAAAAATAGTATCACTGTATTTATTTTTATAGCCTTTTATTTCTATTTAGTTATACTTGTGTTGTTTCTTTTCTGATGAAACAGAGCTATAATCTCTAATATCCTGTTAAATAGAAAGAGTGGGTTTTGTGCTTCTGGGGTGATGTCTCAGTCACTGACAGTGTTGGCCATTACTCCAAAAAAGCGGTTTAGCTGTTTTCCTTTCTACCTAAGTAGCTCCCTCTCTACTCCTACTGAGAACCATTTCCAAAGTGATGTAATCCAATGAATTTCTTTAATCTTTTTGCTGCAATATTGTTGACATGTTTGGGTTAGTTTTTGTGAGCTCTCTCTATTCTGTCTCTTTACTTACAGTATTTTGAATTTTGTTTAGGAGATACTATGTCAGAGCTGGCTGCTTCCAAAATCTCCATTCTTGGACAGTGTGAATTTCTTTATTTGGCAAACGTTCATTTCTGGATTTTCTTATATCTCTTTACAAAAGTTTTGCCCTGAATTTCAGTAATTATCAGATCTTTTGTCAAGGACTCATCCCTTCCCCGTAATTAGCTTTTTCGTTTATGATTAGCAAAGTCTTTTATCGCCATCTTTTTCTATTTTTCTTTGGTTTTCTTTATATCCTTCAGCTCAGGTCTTCTCATGCTTCTTTAATGCAATTAACTAATAGCCAGCTCGCTCCTCTTGATTAGCATGAGCACCTTAAAGCGCCTGCTATCAGAAACACAGATCAGTTCTGGCTGTTCTCCCTAAGGCTGGCAGCCTGGGAGAACATCTGGGGGAACATCTGTCTGTCCGCACTGGTCAGGAGCTGTGTCCCTGTGGCAAGTCCTGTTGAAACTGAACCCCACTTTCAGTCCATGCTCCTGGGCCTTCCAAAACCAATCTTTTGTTTTATGAGAGAGATTTTAAACACAGTTGTTCCCTTTGATCATTTGTCAAGATTTTGTTTTCTGTAAACTATTTTGATATGTAAGGTGTTTTTTTGAGAGCCTGAGGACACAACTCAGTTGATAAAAACACTGTGTTCAGTAATAACAGTGATAGCAACAGGTCCTGTGAGTTGTAGTTATGGTAGCAAATATTTCCCATAAAAGGGGTGTCCAAATCTTTTTTTTCCATGCTCCAGTGGTGCATTTGATCAGATGCAGAAAGCTCAGTGCTCCACCTGCCACTGAGCAGTACTGAACATCTCACCTCTGGGGAGATCTTGGACAATGCTCTCAGTCACATGGTGAGATTCTTGGGACTGTCCCATGCAGGGCTGGGAGTTGGACTTCGATGATCCTCATGAGTCCCTTCCAACTCAGGATATTCTGTGATTCAAAAAATGAAAAAATGGATGACAAAAAGGAGTTGAACTCTCTCAAAGGTTTGGGTCTCAGTTGCCATTTCTGAGCATTATTGAAAACAAATTCCCTTTAATTCCACTTGCTAAAGACAACCAAGAGGTTTCCCCAGCACTAAATTTTCTCCATTTCACTGAGGATTTCCTTTGTGTTTATACCAGAAAAAATTGGTCAGTGCATACACATGTGCACAAGGGAGAGGAGAGTAAATTAAGGCACTGCCTCTTGCTCTCCACTAATGCTTCTGCTTCTTCAGGCCTCTGAAAAAGAGGAGAAAAAAATTATCTTCTCTGCATATTTCCTGAAGGTAATACATGTAAGATGACAGAGAGAGAAGTGAAGAGGAGGGAAATGGTTTATGGGTGGTTTCTTTCCCCTCTATAATAAGGAATTGGTTCATCATAAATGAGGATTTTAATTTCTATTATTTTAGCACAAATCGTTTCTGTTGCACCAAAACGTGAGTTTTCTTCTAAGGCAGCTGCAATGCTTTTCTGACAGACAGATATGGAGTTAAGTCCTGATGTGCAAGACACTTCAAACTCCCTGAATTTTGCAAGTATTTTTACTGCATTCTGTTTTCCCAACAAATAGAAAAAAACAAGCTGTTTGAAAAATGTTTTAGTGCTTTACATGAAGAATTTCAGCAAAAGTGCTGCATATTTATTTGGCTGTGACATTCGATCTGGTTTTATGCAGACATTTAGACTTTATCTTTTAATAATTATCTTTTAATTTTGAAGTACTTTATCTTTCAGTTCTGATAGTCCATATTTAACTTTGCCAATAAAGATTTTCTCCTACTGCTGCCATGTATTTAGTACAGAGTGCAAAAGGCCAAGTTCTTCTCTTAACACATCTGTGTGACTTTATAATGTACTAATATCATTATTGATGTTGGTGAGGCTCTTTTTCATGTTTTCATTGCATTTGATTTTAATTTTGCTCTGCTTTTTGCACTCTACTACAGATTAATGCAGTGTTTAGAAGAGGAAGAAACCTACTTTAATGACATTCTTCAGCCTCAGACCAGATTAATTATAGCATAGTAACGTTTTTGCCTTAGTAAGAGCTGAAGTGGGTTGTGTCAACAAGATGGAATTTGGCTCACTTTGGCTGTGGCACCCCTTTTTAGGGCTGCATGTAAATGATTAGGGTTACAGGGAACATGTGGACAGTGAGTGTGTATTACTGTGAACTCGGCAGTGGATGAAAAACATCTGCCTTATTAAGCATCCTTTTAGAGACAACCATCCAAGTTATACCTTTTGAAACCAGCATTCTTGATTTTTTTGGCAGCAGCCAAGGTGAGCATAACTTTAACCTTCCCAATAAAGCATTTCTAGGTGTAATGCTGACAGGGATTGTGAACCTTAAAGATTGGGTATTATATCACCTGTTTATAGCACATGAATCCAGTCAGCAATCAAAATTCATGACCCACCATGAAAGCATCAGAGTGCTCTGCACAGCCATGATTTTACAGAACTGCTGGAAGGATGTGCTCTGGAACTAACCAGACCTCTGAGAGGGCACTCAGACTACGTGTGATGGTGTGCACTGGGCATACCGTGAGTAATGTGTGGAATTTGCCCATCTACATTCTTTGTTTAGAAAAATCACCAGTGATTAATCTTTAGCATTTATCTATAAAGGCATTTTCAGAAGTATTTTGAAGCTAATGGGAGAAACCAAAATACTTCTGTAAATTTCCTTGGGTATATATCTATGCTTAGAAACCTGAAACTTGAAAGCATCTTCAAGTGTTAAAGCAATGATAATTAAAGCACTTATAATTAAAGCATTGATAATTAAAGTTAAAGCACTTAATTGACTTTCTAAAAACTCCAGACTGTGTGAACTTCAATCTTGGTGCTCCAGCATTGAACTGAAAAACAGTCTCCCCTTGGTTCTTTGTACCAGTTCTGGTATAAATAACATTTTAGCTCTAAACACAGTCCAAATGCCAATAGCTCTGAGCCTTTGAATAAAATTTTTTTAAGGTGTTCTGTTATGGGTAAAAACAAGATCAAATGTCAGTGACACTGAAGTCCAATTTAAATCAACTTTCATAATCAATAATAAGTTTCACAGAAAATGGATAAGCCTGGTGAGAAAATACTTGTGATTTACCAACAATGTAAATCCCAGGCACCCTATCACTGTTACCAGAAGATCCTGTTCGAGGACATTGCAAAACCATCCTACTTGTTTACATTTCTTATTAAAAAACAACTGATAGAACGAATTTGAAATTTATCTTGCATGTTAAGGACAAGCCTCAACAATGTCAGCATGTTCTCACATTTAAACTCTTGTGAAAAAATAGGTAGAAAAAGAATATGAACTTGTAATCCAGAATGTATTTCAGCTTGCACATTCACATCAAGTTCTTGATACCAACTGCACAACTTGGCGGCAGTTATTCAGACATGATTTAGTTGGAGTCAGCAAGATCTGGGGACATGGAAAAAGGCAGTAGTCCTTCAGACATGCTCTTAAGAGCAGGTTTATTTTTGCACTAAACTGGCTGCTCAATGCTAAACACAGGCTTAGATGCTTTGCTGCAGCCAAGAACTGAACAGAAACCTGCTCTGCCATAGAAATTAGTACATGCTGAACTCTTGCTCCAGATTAATGTATGGACTTTTCACTTGAAACCCAAGTGTACCCAGTGCTGGCTTTCACCCCTTGTTTTGCAGATAGATACTTTTACTGGGACATTTATGATGGCAAAGCTTAACATTGCTGGGAATGCTAAAATGTCTTTAGATGCAGAGATTTGTAATATTTTAATGGTGGATATTACCAAGAAACAGAAGCTGGAAGGTCCAGGCTGAGGCTGTTGTGTGAGAACAGCTGATCTTATGAAATATTTTTACTATATTTTTACTATCTCTTTTTCATGAGAGTTGCACATAGTTAAATTTTAAGGTAAAAAGGAAGTGATTATTCTTAAGGTAGGAATAAAATCTATGCAGGGCCAGGTATTTCTAGAAGCCCGAGGAGAAGCTGTTCGTCACTTGTGGTACCAACTTCAGGGAAGGTATCTGACCCAACTCACTTTAAATCCAAGGTTTCAGAGGAAATTTAAAGGCAACACTGGTGTCTGAATAGTTTCTGTGCCCCACATTAATGGCCAACTCTCTCATGGTTCATGTCTCTCTAACTCTAAAAATTAGCTTCAGCAGCTGTATTAGAACTGGCCTTTTTTTGCCAGAGCTGAGCCCAAAGAGAGAATTCACGAATCAGAGAAAAATAACACTTCTCTTTAAGGTCTCTGTTTCATTTAAATAGAAAAATCCTTTTGGGAAAATACAGAAAAAAAAGGCAGAGTAGAAGACCCTCAGGTTCTAAATCCCAAACCTTGCTCTCAGTCACTGAGAAGGAAAGCTGCCCCCGTGTTTGTATTTTCTGTGTCAGCGTGTGAAGTGTTTCAGTGGCTGTTGCAGGCAGAGCCAGTGGTAACTTCGCTGGATACCTGAGAGTAAAGCGGGCCTGGGTTTGCTGCAGGAGCGCTCGAGTGAGTGACAGCAGCACGTGGCTGTAACCCTAAACACTATTGTGAAGGCCTTTATCCAGAAGCCAAGTTTACAGATTTTGCAAAGACGTTAAACAAACACTGTAACTTTTAACATAAACACAATTAACTAGCATAAATATTTATGCAATTTTCTTTTCATTTCACTCAATGCATATACCACACATGAATCAGTTTACCCTTAAACTGTTGGCTTTAGGATACCGTTATCATTCTTATCAATAATTAAACTTTTCTGCAGCAAATAGCTTCCTTGCTTGGCACAAAGACATCTCAAACTTAGTACCTGCTCCAAAGGATTTCAGGATTTGTTCAACAACTTAGGCTGATGAGCTGTTGGATACAGACAGTTCCCTTCAGGGTTCAGACAGGTTTTTTCTCGCCATGCTCAATCTCCAACTATTCGAACAGGACAACAGAAATCTCACAATGTGAAAGTAAATAAGGACTGAGTAATGGATATAGAAATTTCTCTCTTAAACCAGCACACAGCATTACTATAGCAACACTAGGGTAACATTGCTATAATCCCTATTGTGCTAGTAAGAGTTCTTGCTGTGAGAAACAGTTTAGTTGTGCAGACAGACAGAGGTCCTGCACAGATATAGAGCCCTTGGAGAGCATTCAGTAAACACAATCAGTGGCCTCTTGTGCCCTATTCTGACCGCAAGAGTAAATACCACTGTCCCAACAATTTGGGCCAGAGTCAGCCCCACTGGATTCTGCATATCACTCCTACCTGCGACTTAGCAAGGTTGCAGAGCCAGAACTGAGCCTTGTCAAAAGTGATGTTTTATCTCCCCCTGAAGATATTCCTTAGATGGGAAACCTTAATGAATTTAATCCAACAAAAAGCAAAATTTTTACAATATAGAAGCTAAGGCACAGCCTTTATACAATTCAATCAGTCCCATAAAAAACATTGGTTAATAGCTACAGTGGTTTATGTATGTACCACCATGATGAGGAGAAATCTAAAATTCAAGTATATCAAGAATTCTCCTCTTTATCCTACACCAGAGATGACATTTCTTTCCTTTTCTTTACCCTGCCAGGCAAAGTTGGTATTTCATGTAATTCTGTTATTAAAATATTTCTCTTTTTCTTCTTGCATGCTGCATCGTTATTGAGTTTCTCTGGATACTCTGGTGTTTTGCCTTCATCAGAAAATTCCTCACTGCTGAGGAATGACAGGGAAAGAATGGAAGACACTGGCAAAGCATAAAAAGACAAACAAACATTCTACCCAGTGTGCCCTTACATGGATCCAATAGCCAATTGTCCTTAAGTAGCACCGTACATGATACCACTATACATGGAGAGTTTTAAATATTTTCCAGTCAATAGCTAAACAGCCCTGAAACTGATTCACAGAGAATGCAGAATCTCTCCACAGCAGGTAATACAATGACAGTCATTTCATAGGAGAGGTAAAACAGGTAACTTCAGACTGTCTGGAATTGGATAATTCCAGAATTTAATTAAAACTGACAAGGGGCTGACATTCAGCTTCTGCAGCTGTTCACACACTGTCTGTCTTCAGTTGCATTCTCCATCACTGCTATCAAGGAATTGAACATCCTTACTAAACCCAAAACAGGAGAGTTAGAAGAATGGGGGTTTGGTCATTCCAGCATTCAAGAGTAAGAGGATGTCAGGATTAAGC
Source organism: Calyptomena viridis (assembly GCA_013390005.1). Taxonomy (NCBI): domain Eukaryota; kingdom Metazoa; phylum Chordata; class Aves; order Passeriformes; family Eurylaimidae; genus Calyptomena; species Calyptomena viridis. The sequence continues at coordinate 319,814 of WEIV01014374.1, read as the reverse complement.
TTGATTCTATGAATTTCACAGGATCACAGAATACCTGGAATTGGAAGGGACCTGTGGAGATCATGTAGTCCAAGCCTCCTGCTAAAGCAGGTTCACCTAGAACAGGTTGCTCAGTGACATGTGCAGGCAGGTTTTTAATATTTTCAGAGGAGGAATCTGTACTATTTTTCCCATAGGACCCTTCCATTGTTCAGGAGGAAGCCTGGAACTGTGTGGGATGACATAGACAGATGAAGGAGAACTGATGTTGTCTCTAGGCTTGATGATGTCTTCGTTGCATCAACTGGAGGACGTCCAGGTAATGATGCAGAGGTAAAAGAAATCAGATGACAGAAAAATCTAGAACTGTCACTGTGTTTCATCATATTAACACCCACAGGGGTCATCAGCAGACTGCAAAATAAGTTCAACCAAGACATAAATGGCATTTACTGGAGATCAATATTTAAAGACTAAGTTTACCCCACATCATTTTTGTGATTGCATAAACAACATTAAAGCTATTTTCAATCTAAGGAAAACTAAAAACTCTTCCAAGCCCTGGAAACTTAAAACTGCTTGTGTGACTCAACCTTATTCACACACGCACACAAAACAAGTCTTTTTGGCCCCAAATGAAGCACATATCTTTTCAGGCTGATTGGTGGATTTGGGGGTGTTTCTTGGAAGATTGTGTACAGGATATTAATAGACTTCAGCTAAGAAACTCTCATCTTAAATATGTATTGGCCTACATTGTGGAGATAGCTGAGGCTTTGTTGTACACATCCTTGCAATCCTGAACAATGAACATCATCCCCACTAAACAAAAGCACCAAGAGTCTACATGACTCTTCCAAGTTCACTCTGCAAGTCAATGTTGGAGCAGGATGTGGAAGCCAAGTATTCCCATTCATTGGCTGATGTCCCAGACAAGGTTGTTCTCACCTCCATTAGTTACTAAAGTAATTACAAAATTCCTAAGACATGCTGTGGTCTCCTTACACAGGTTGTATTCCAAATGATTTAGTAATACCTACTCCCCTATGTCAATGATGAGTAAAGAATTATTAGAGGGTTCAGTAAAGATGGCAGTGTTACCCTGTAAGGCCATTATGACATTCATACTCACGTAATGGTGGTGACATTCAGACAACTTGCCCACACCAGGTTGCTGGAACTGCACATCCTTTTATGGAGTGTCTAGTAGGTGTATCCTTCTAAAGCTGCATGTGCTGCTGCAGAGAATGTGGAGTAACAGGGCTCTGCTATTGTCCAAGAGCTCAGAAAAAGCTGGAAATCAGAAATGCTTGAGCAATTACACTGACTCTTCAATTGAAAAGTTGCTTCGTCCAAACCTTGTTTTCTGTGCTGTAGTTTCTCCACTCTTCTGAAGTGAGTGACTTGCTTATTAGTGTAATTTTTTCTAGGATTCTCATCATAGGAAACCTGTGAAAAGTGTCCCCACTTCTTTAACTTGTGCTGACTGCCTGTGCCACCTGCCAGATGAATTATTAGATCATCTGTGAGATCAAAAGTCCAGTCAGCCACTTTTCTGTCTTACAGGGATCCTAGGGAAAAGGATAAGAACACAGCAGGTATGTAGTTATCTTTTGTATCTTCTGCAAGATACTTCTTGAGCCAAAGGCATAGGATATCAAGGGGATTGCAGCTGATTCAACCTCTCCCCTCTGATCTGAGCAGATTTGATTAAGCTGGCATCTGCATCCCTGGTTCACCAAGGGAATTAATCACTTGTGTGTAAGATAATTTGAGTTTATATAAAAAATAAGAAAGTTCAGTCTCACTCCTCAACGTCATTCCATTGGCAGTTGTACAGCATTTAAAATTTGTGTATATTATTTACAGTGATAATCTCCACGAGTTACATTATGGTTCCATGAATCTACTCATGTGGTATCTTGAGTTTTGTCAAAATTATCAAAATAAATTAAATACAGAAGCCTTATGATACACTGAAATAAAGTCCATAGTCTTATCTGGTCCCATAATTCTTAATACAGATGCAAGGACTGCGTAGGAAAAGGGCTATCAATGTGGAAGCTGCTTTGGAAAAAAAAGAAGAAAATAAATGCAAACAACTTCTGTGGTTGTACTGACTCTGTTATTTTCTGAGACACTGCCAAATCACATTTGAAGATACTCAGAGCTTAAAAACAGTCTTGGCGAGGTTGTTGAAGTCTACCAATAATTTAGGTGACTAAGTATGGACATGTTCTTAAAGAGAGAGTGAACATCCTCTTTTAATATGTATATCTATGTATTCTTTCTGGGTAAGAGTTTGGTGAAAGATATGAAGGAAATGTGTACTTCTGTATTAATAATATCAAGAAGTGACCCAGGAAAAATTGGTGTACAAAGCCCATCTCATAACGGGTATTTTCTGTTGGTTTTAAATAATACTGACTCAGGCATGTGTTGGAGTAATAAGGAACTATAATAGAAATAAATCAGAGTATGTATATTCTACAAGATCTTGTTTGCTCTCCATAAGGGTGTTTAAAAAGAGTTCTAACATAGACACAAATTAACTTTATCTTTGAAATCCTATTATGTTTACACAGGTTAGTTTTGTCGCAGAGGAACATCAGAGTCCTTTGTGCAGTGTGACTGGGAAATTTGAAATGCTGGAAACATACAAGATCCCTTAACTCTGCTCAGTTTTGAGTCTCTTTCTATAACTTTCAAGATTGCTTCTGACTGGTTGTGAATCAGGAAACAAAACTTTGTAGCATCACTTTATGTTTGTGAGGCAAAGCGTAGACAGGAATATGATTTCCCAGTGTGACTGTAAACTGCAGTCTTCACACATCCTACAGTTCAGTAATCCAGGGGTAATTTAGCTGGACTACACACCTGCTCTAAGAGCTGTGTTGACAGTAATAATCATTTGAACTGTCTTCAACTCCTTGAGTAAATTCCACCATGCGATTTCAGGTTATTAAACTGATGTACCCGGTTTATCTAGACCTAAACAACAGCTATATTTGCTTTCTGAACATCTTCAGATGTTGTGAAATACATATGTTTTCATTTACTTACATTGTATTTCCATATTCTTTCCACATAAGCCAGATTCAGCAAGTCCTATCTGTGATGGCTCAACTTCTTATTACTGCAGAAATACCCAGACAACAGCACGAGGTTTTGTAGCCACCAGGCAGTATGTTTACAATCAGAGAATTAACTGAGAAACAATATAGATGATGAGAAGTATGAGGAATATCTATTTTTAGAAGCTAAAATGTATTTGTATTTAATTACACTGTGTTTCTATCTTGTGCAATACATATTGCCTCTGATCATGAAAAGAAACAAGCCTGAGTATGTTTAAATGTGGTCATCTGGTGTGAATGTTTTAGCCAACTAACTTCTGCCATTGTGATTACTTTCCATTCTCACATGACATTTAATATTGGAGGAAGCAAAATAGTTCTGTGTGGTTGTAGTCTATCCAATATCAGTGTGTTACTGGGAAGTTAAAATCTTATCGAAGCCAGAAATGTAAATCTGCCAGACCTCCCAAGAGTACTGAAAGCTTCTTTTTCTCTCTCTGTGCTTTAAAGTGTAGAAGAGATAACATCATTTCTTTTGTATCTGGGAAATCATTCTTTCTGCCCTTTCCTAAAAAGTTGTCCCTCTTTCAGCTTCTTCTTCAAAGGAGGATTGCTTTTTTGAACCATCTTGGTTCCTTTTGAGCTTCTTCTTCATAGCTAAATAAAAATTAACGTGTGTAGACACAGAAATTATGTAGGATCCTGTCATTTTATATGTCTTTTTTTAAAAAAACTATTTTCATCTAGTGACCTTTTAAATTCCATTTATTAGTGAGGAAATGAAAATGTCCACGGGTTTGGGGCTTTACATTTTTTCTAGTAAATATATGCCTCTCACTTTACCTAGATGATGTTATCCTGTTCAGCTTTATAGAGGTAAATTAGGAAAGGCTGGGAAGGAGAAAACAAAATATGGCAACGAATTGATCACATCATAAGGTATGGTTAGATGCTTGGGGCACTGGGTCTAACCAAGCTAGCAAGGCTTCTGGTGCTTAAACTGGAGTCTGTGAGCAGAGAAAATGCAGAAACATTAAAGATCCCATCCTAGGAAAGAAGAGAAATGAAGAACATCTCAAGGGAGCACCAGGAGCATTCTACAGTAAAATAGTTTGCATCTTCACAGAAGCTTTAGCATAGGCACTGCAGATTATCAAAAATGCAAAGAAAGGTCTGATTTAGCAAATTCTGCATGCCAACTTATGTTGGTTTGGTCTGTTGCTGTGTATCTTTATAGTAATAACAACAAGGTGAATAGTAATAACAAGGTGAATAAATAGGGAAGAAGTTATTTCTCTGTGATTTTAATAGGCTTCCAGAGTGTCCCTGCCCAGGCCAGTACACAGAGCTCCACTGCAGAGTAAACGAGCCATGTGGTAAAGGCCACAGACACTTCCTCTGAGGATGCCCTGGACAGAGACAGGAGGAGATCTCAGTCTCACATAGTGGCTGTGCTTGTCTCTGTAAGGGCCAGCAAAGAGATTTTTGTCTCATAAAAAAAAATAAAACTTCCCAGTAATATCTATTATTTCTTTGTAATTTTTTGGAGAAAATTAAACTCAAGTGAGGGCAGCCACAGCATTAAGGTACCCGAGTGAATTCTGTGAAGAGTCTTCAGGATATTAGGAATAAAAAGATCACTTAGTCCCAAGAACTCATGGTTGATTTTCTTAAGTATAAAAGGCATAAACTGTCTCTAAGCATGCCATGAATCTTCACTGCTGCCCTTTGGAAGAGCAGATCACACAGGCTGGGGCCTTGCCACTGTAGTTGCTGTGTTTAATGCTGTGGCTCTGTGAGCCAGTGGGGCAAATTAATGTCTTCTGTGATAATTCCATTAAAGACTTATTATTTTGATAAATCACAGGAGGCAAAGGTCATGATCTCCTGGGAACTTAGCTCAGGATTCTGTATTTGTCTCATCTATTGGGTTATTACAAAAATTGCATTGCCTCACTTTCAACTTATGTTCTTCTCTTACCAATTATTCTTGAAAACATTTTTATTACTTATTTTAAAATATTTAATCCAGACAATTACCTTCTCTTATACTTTTTTACCTAATCAGTATGTATTAGGGAGAAGATGTGACCTGGAGCAAAAATTCTTTGAGATCTTTGGGTATGTTTTATATACTAGGAATTTTTAATGTAAAGATACTACTGAGACTCAAGGGTTAGATTAGTAAATGCCATTGGTGAAAACTTGGGGGTCAGATCTACTTAAATAATATAAGAAATCTGTGTTGGAGGAATATCTGCTAAAATTTGTCGTATGAGTAATTTATTCATTATGCACAGAATATAAGTAACTGAGGATCTATTACAGTGGTGATTGTTGATCTTCAGAATACAAACACTAGTTATTTGCTCAAGTTGGGGTAATTCAGAGGTAACTCTTGGGAGTCACTTTGACTTCAAGAAGCTGCTCCTGTCCCAAACAGCTGTTCCATTGTGACAGCCCAAAGCCTGAATCTGGCTGGAGGGCGTGTGACTTAAGATTACACTTCCTTATACCATAGTACATATTTGATGGTTAATCCATCAGAGGAAAACATGTTTGATGGGCAAGTGCTGCCACTCTGCTCGAGGTGAACTGTCACTTAAGTACATAATCCCAGCCAAACACCCCAGCACTGCTCAACAAAGCAGTGCTGACAAGAAGACTAAAAGCAGTTTGTTAGCTATAGGTCATTCAATTCACAGCACTGGAAAAGCTATACCAGCAAAGGGTTTTTATAATAGTAGAAGTTGCATCTCCCTCGAGGGTGCAAATGCACTTTGGGTTTGAGCTCCAGCTGTTCTTTGTGGCCCAACATCACAGGAGACAAGGCAAGGAGCTGGCTGGACCCTCTTCTTTTCCCTCTGACCTTAAGGGCAAGGACTTGCATGTCTGTATCAGTGGAGGATCAGCATGACCCCCTCTCATAATGAGGAGATGGAAGCACAGCAGGAACATGTTTGGCAATCTGGGATCCGCTTGTAGGAACAAAATGCCATTTTAAACATTTAAAATACATGAGACTGCATCCAACACAGACCTGTCCCTGGGGGCTGACCAGGACAGTTTTAGCCCTTTTAAGAACAAAGCAAGCAGAGGCCTTGCTGCAAGAGCTCAGTGCCCTTTCACAGAGTTCCTAGCAAAGGAATGACTTTTTATTTATTTATTTTATGTCTTCAGCTAAGCTTTGATGAGAGGTTCCTTAACTTTTCTGTAGAGGCTGTGTTTCCTGTCTGGGATAGTATTTAAGATGAAGACTGACTCCTTCTCCTGTTTCCTTCCTACAGACCAAAAGGAGACCCTTTCAAAGTATACAGCCTTTAATCTGGGGGCAAATACATGCCCCGTTTTTAGCCCTCATCTCTTCTACAATGACTGGTGTTGCTGCTTGCAGGTAACAGTTTTTATCTCATTTAATCCTTTATACCTCCTTTTTTCACTTGTATTATTCCACAGAGGAATTAGACCCTTTTTATGCTGCGTTTCTGCTTGTGTATCATCATTGGGGATAAGTAAACACAAATTTAAGCCAATAAATCAGCATTACTTCAGCAATGCCTTGTTTTATTCACTGTAGCATTCTTACAGTGTGTTCAATTTTAAATGAAAGCGTGTTTCATTACCAGTTTTTAGATACATAGGATCAAATTTGGCACAAATATGCTTTTATTTATTTATTACCTTATTATCAAATTATTTCTAATACTGCTAGTATTGATAATAATAGTGGTATTATTCATTCAATGTGAATTTCAAGATGTAAATCACTAGAGATTTTTTCCACTAAAAAGACAATTTGGTGCTTAATGCAAATAGTGGGAAAAAATACTTAAGTCTTCAGAGGATGCTGGGATGACTTTTTTGGTCATACTCTTTGTACTGACCAGCTGTGAAATAAGACACATTCTCTAAGAGCATGATATCCATGTAAGAGTCTTTATAGTCTGATGAATAATCATTATCATCCTGTTTATTGGCCAGATATGAGGTTGATAGCCTGTAGTTAAATAAGGAGAGAGAAAAAGCCCCACAAATCTAATGTAGGTGGATATCCCTTCCCTCCTGCATGCTGACTTACATGGTCTTCGTTGGGCCATCTGTTAGAAGACACTTTTTTCCTTCATGGTCTCATGATGTTTCTTTTCCAGTGATTTCCTTGTTTGTCTTGAAGTTGTGAAAGCTGGAAATTTGTTTGTATCAGTATCAACGTGAACTATACATGTCAAACTATAACTTTGAAATTACTTGGTATATCATTTATACTTTTAAAAAATTGCACTCCTTCAGCCATAATATTAGTAAAATCCACAGATGTTTTGGGTAAGTGTATTTTACTGTCTCTTCTGCCCTCTTATGGAACTGCTCACACACATTAAAGACTTGCTCCAATTCCATTCAATGGGACATTTGCCACTGATTCAATAGCAGTTTGATCTGGCTTTTCATTTAGAGAAAATGGATGACAAATTCCTTATAAAGAGATGCTTTGAACAGGTGAATGATGTTGAAAAGATGAGTGGAAGATTGGGAGTGTCCAGTTGTTCTTAACACTTCAGTAAGAACAAACAGGTACAATGTACATGTTCATCACGACAGCTCCAGGGCTGGGATTATTTCTGCCTATTCCCAAATAGGACTGTCTTCATTTATGGAGACAAATGTTTCCTTGTGTCCCTGTTATGAGAGTTTGGTCACATCGTTCAGGTCCATGCCAGTTGTGTAAGTGCTAAAAGCAGCAGCATTGTTTCTCTTTGCTTGTTACTCTATGAAATACTCTTCCCTTCCTCCTCAGTCCCAATTTACAAAGTGGAAACTGAGTAAATGTGTTGTCATTTGAGCAGCTGCTTCTGTTCAGATTCATCTGCTGGTTAGAAGATGAAATTCCAAAGGTCCTATTGCTTCATAATGATACTTAATATAGTTTTCAGTTACCTTCTTCCCAGCTATTTTCCTCCACCTTCTAGAGCTTACCTGTGGTAAATCAGTGGGAGGAAAGGCTTCGGTTGGGCAGGATGAAATTACCTGAGAAACTCCAGTGGAAAAATAATGCAGCATGGCTTTTTAGTTGGTGGACAATACTTTTTGTTGGCATTTTCCTTCATTAATCACACTTGCATAAAAATTAGTCTTGTGAAATACGTGTTGTACAACTAAATCCTTATTTTGAACATCACTTTTGGTTGGTTGGTTGGTTGGTTCGTTGGTTGGTTCGTTGGTTGGTTGGTTGGTTGGTTTCCTTGAAGGACTTGTCCAGTTGGAGAGATCCATTTTTAAGAAAAGTTGTAATGAAATTCTGGGCAAAAATGTGTCTATCCTTTTGCTTACATATATTTGAAAGCACATTGAAACTAACAGTGTGGATTGTACCACTAGAAACAGCGATGCCTGTAAAGTCATAGCCTTTTATGAAGAATGAAAATGAAATCTAGCAGAAGTATAGATCAGCATCCCTGCAAAAAATAGATGCCTACAGAAGTTATGACAAATATTTATAAAATGTAATAGGGTTGGTACTTTTTGGGAGCATGTTTTCAACCTGTTGCAGAGTTGGTATAAATTCTTAGCCCTACAGGATACCTTGAAGTGGATGCTTTCCTTTTAAATTTCATTTGACTCACAGAGGACTGGTTGCTACACAGTCATACCATGCTGTGTAAAACTGAATGCAGAAGATTTTGGGACAGAAATCACAGATTTGTAAATCATTATGCAGCTGCTCAACACTAGTAATGCAACTAGTCTGAGTTCAGCAGAACTGTTTATAATAAGTGGTAAGTTAAATATATGCAAAAGTTTGTGCAATATCAGCACCTAAGACTTTTAAGACATCTGCACAAAGCCAGGTAATTCTACAAAGAGGTCAGTAAAATTAATCCCATGAATACAGCTGCAAATCTGTGGTGGTTTCCTGTATATCATATCACAATACATTTGATTAACACAGACCCTTGCAATAACATTTCTGTTCTCCCAAATCCTTGTTCTACCCAAACACATACGAATCCATTTTACCAAAACAATTTCTAAACTGTTCATTTTTCTTCCTGATCACTCCATTCACCATCCTGGTTCAGTGCACCAGGACATGGAGCTTATAGGAGTGACAGATGCAAAGATTTCTTTAAAATGAAGGTGTGTTCATTTTTTATTAATTCAGAGAGGTGAGAACATTATTATTTCTTTAATAAATGACATTACATCAAAACTACACCTGACTTCTGTCACTGATTCCTCGTGTTCATGGGGTCTCAGCATCATGAGACCTCACCTACTGGCTATCAATGCAAACCTGAGGGACACTGGTGGAACTTGGAGCCTAAAAAGTGGATTGTTTCTCTACTGCAATATACTGTTGATCCTTCTAGAACATTTTCGGTTGTTTTCTCTGTGCATGTGATATAGAAAATGGAAGCATGAAATGAAAATACTCTGTTTGGAAAAAACTGAAGGTTCTGTTGGATAAACAGGACTAAAGTATTCATAAGACTTGAACATTTCCTTTTTGGGTCAATGCCTTGTCATTTTCTTCTCTTGGGCTAAAATCTCAGCATATTTTTGGGCATTCAAATCACAGCCTGAACTCACATAAGAAGAATGAGAGGATGATTCTGTCTTCTCTGCCTACCTGTCTTGTCACACGTGTCCTCCACTTTTATATGCTGGTTCTTCCAGCAACAGACCAACACACATCAGGTGTTGGGTCCTTCAAAAACAGTTGAGGTTCAGATGCCAACCCTAATCCCCGTATTGGATAATGTCATGGAAGCAAAAACAGTCTGATATGGGTTGCTGTCGTCCCTCCCTCCAGCCATATCCAGATTAGGACATCCAGAGAAGATGGAAAACTATGTCAGTTACTAAAGACATTTTGTCCCCTGTGGATCTTTGGCTGCAGAACACACTGTGCAAAGGAGCCAGGGCTTCAAATACCAAGGGCAGGTCAGAGCAAGGCAGCGTTGTGTCCCTTATTCTCTGCACTGGCACAGTGCTGTGGGTTTCTGCTCCCTTCTGTGATAAGGTTCGTCCCTGACTCCTACAGGAGCAGGAACTGAAAAAGGCCCATACCTGTAGCACCACTTTTATTTCAGAGCAGGGTTTAATGCTGAAACCCATTCCCATTATTCTATTCTTCTCATGGAATCCTAATTCACCACCACTTTTTCATAGAACCCACTGTTTTAAGGATAGTTTGATGCACACATTATGGTCAACAGGCTGGGACCTACCAAAGTCCATGAGAACAATACTTAGAGCTCTCACTTTGGTTTCTACCACTTCCATCTGTACTGTTTAGTACCTTACACTGACAGTGGGCCTGTTGTCTTTGTGGGCAACTGATAAAATACCATCTTGTTCAGCAAGACTAGGAAACAGCCTCAATATTTGACTTTTAGACAATTGGAAGGAGGTGGGTTGGAGAGAGAAAGGGGAAAGGAAAACTACAAGGGACATCTATTGATGGATTGAAAGTAAAGGTCTCCTTCTCTGAAGTCATTCTGTAGCCTAAAAACAGCAGTGAGATCCTCAACTGCTGAGCATCAGCAGTAGGTCTTTAGAAATGATGGAAGCTGTGCACAGCTAGGCTGAGTCCCGTGATCCCAGCGTGTAGCTGTGGTGTGACTCCAAGCTTTGCAATGAGCAGACTGCAGTGGGATGGCCTTATTGCAGACATTTCATCTAGATGGAACTAAATTGGTACTTACTGAACGTAAACAAGTGCATAATACAAACAGCCCACAATTCATATAATTAAAAATTGGTACAGAACTCTACTTAGAAACTTATGTTAGTTTTGATGATACCAGAACTGTAGTGAAATTGAACTGACCAGTTTCCCAAAATTTACAGACACACACGCAAATTTGTTGTCATTTATGGATATTAAATTATGAACATTGTGCTATAAACAAATCGTCTTACCCATGTGGGCTTTATTTTATTAGCTTCCCTTAGTCTGAAACCTTTTTAAAGTCCTATTATGGAGCAGATTAAGCGTTCATCCTTCCTGCCTGCTTTCAAAGCAGTCTGTCAGTTGTGATCAGACATGCCCCACGCTACGCAGCACAAAACTCGACCTGATGCCTTCTAGCCAGGAAAGCAGTCAGCAGGAAGTTCCAGCTGAGGTTCACAGTTCCAAAGTCCACAACCTTCTAATATTTTCAAGGTTTCACGTGTTTTACACAGGTCAACACATGGTCTGCTGCTCCTAAAAGTTCACCAATAGTTTAGTAACATCATGAGCTCCAGCGTTAGGAGAGAGAGAAGAGTACATTTATGTAAAATAACTATTCTAATTGTAATTTTTATGCATAGACGTTTTAGTAAAATTTCACCAGGGATCAGATTCTCAGCTACGAGAATTACACAGGGTTCCCTTCGAGTCAGTGAAACAGTTGATTTACATCAGGTGAGGATCTGCCCTAAATTTGTTTCAACTCTGATGTACCACTGCATAAGCTGCATTACTCTCACATATGGAATCCTATCACTGCTGTATCAAAGATGTAATTAAAAACCTGCCATAACAAATGTGCACTATGCCCTACCAAGTTCTTATGCTGACAAACTGCCAGAAGGGAAGAGTTTGATCTTTTCCTCAGTGTGGCTTGCCTCTGGTCCTAGAGGTTTTATCAAAGGACTCGAGAGAAGCAGCCTGGTGGAGCAGTAGGGAGAGGCAGCTTCAAGTAATCGGTTGCCAGGTTATCCGGCCTTCCCGAGTACAACTTGCACACTGCTGTAGCACCAAGCAAAGATAGGCAGAGCAAAACACTGAGCACAGTTTGTTTTATGGTGATAGCAGCCTCTTTCTACTAAGAATGTGAGTAGCAGAGTTCTGCACCAGCTGGTACTTCTGGGTGGTCTTCAAGGCTAACTTCAAATACAGGCCCGTGCAGCAAAACAGCATGGAAGTGTCAAAGACAAAAGTAACTCTGGTAAGGTCCTTATCAGCAGACAAGCCTCCATTTTTGGACCAGCTACACACGAGAAGGAGCATATCAAGCCACCATTCCTGCCTAAAAATCCTAAGGCAAGGATGCATATAAAGAAAAAGAATTTGCAAGGTGTTTCTTTGAATAAGTGAATTCTCGGTCTGAATACCAAATAATAATAATGATCATGGGCTAATAAGTATCTTCATTTACTTCCCAAATACATTAACCTCCAACAAAAACTTAACTGAGAAAAAAGTGCTGGACTTGAGTGGTGGCAGGCCAGAGGGTCATCATAGGAATTGTTTACATGTATGAAACATCCAATTCATTTATTCAGTTCTTTTTGGTTTGTATTCCTATAAAAGTTTTCAGTATATATCTCTCAATGTCACCCCTCAAAATAAATTCCTGTGTGATCATTATTCATGTTATTGAATAAACACAGCTGAAACCAACCTAATCAGAGCATATATAAAAGAACCCTTGATGTTAACATGCAGAACATCACGATTCCCAAATGGCTACTTTAACAAAATTATAAGAAATTATTTTGCCTAAGGACTATATCCAGAGTCTCCAGAAATCAATGGGAATATTGTTATGATTCACTAGGATTTACATCAGACCATAAATGAGCAGCATATTTTATAAAACAGATCAGTTATTTACAGCAGGCAGAAACTTTTGCTTTCGTCATGTGGAACTAATGTATTGTTTCAAAAGCACATGGAAGAAGATGCTGCCTCTTTGTTTAGAAAATTTGTAAAGCTTTAAATCAGTGGTAAGTTTTCTACTCTTTTTGCTTGTGAGGAGCTGGGCATATATGAGTAAAATCATTAGAAAACTTCACCACTGCTTTAAATAGTCACAAGATCTAATATCATATTGGAAGGAGATATCTGAAGTGGTACCAAAGATAAAATGCTTTCATTCAAAGAAAGCACATAAAATCTGAAATTTTTAGTATTTCTTTTGCTTCCATTGCTTCATAATTCAATTTAAAAATAAATGTTATTTTCAATAATACTGCATTAATTTTAATAAAAATATTTTTTTCATAATGGAAGAACTTAAAAAGTATCCAGATTTCTTTCTGCACTAAAGGCTAAGACAGATAAAAAAAAGACCTGGGAATGTTCAAATTCAAAGACCTAAATGTATCTATGACATATTCCAGCTGTATACAAATTGCACTTAATCCTGTATGGAGAATTTGGCATTCAAACCAGCAGCCTTAAAACAGAACTACATGTTTTCATCTGCTATTAGTGCCCTTCACTTTTGTCTGCTGGGGAAAAGGTTCATTTTGAGACCAAGCTTTTGCTGGGTACAATAGTGGAGCACACTCTGTCAGTGTTATCAGTGTCTTTCAATGTGGAACATATTTAACTTGACACAGGAGTAAAAAGAATAGTAGAAATAGAACTTGTGAACTGAAGAAAAAGTGTATTGAGCTCTAAGATATCTTTCAGGAACAGAGAAAAGGCAGTGGCACCTTCAGTATCCCACATCATGGAGGGAAAAAAGCTTTTGTTAAAATACACTGAGGCAAAGCCTGGATTTTCAGAGGAACAAGAGTTTACCTCCAGACCCTGAACACAGCAGGAGACAGAACCCAGTAACAATCTTTACCAGCACCATGGCTGGCAGGAGAGAGCAAGTCTCTTCCTCGACAGCTAAACTCCAATTTTCCTCTGAAACCTGTAGCATACTCTAATTCCTCCATGGCAGCCTCCCAAATTTCTGTGGTATTTGTAACACTTTTTGTGTTCAGAGCTACCCACCGAAGGAGTTAAGCCTTTTTTCATCTGCACACTGATCACAAAAAGCAAAGATTCCTGCAGTTTTCTGAAGAGCATCGGGAAGCAGCAAGAGCAGGGCTCCTGCAGGAGGGAAGGCCACCCAGGAGTCCCTGCTGACCAGGGGACAGGCAGAGAGAGAGAGAGAGAGAGTNAGAGAGAGAGAGAGAGAGTCACATACATATATATATATATATATATGTGTGTCTTGCCTGGGTGATGATTTCAGTTTCTACTCTGGCTGCCTGGGAGCATAGAAGCTCTCAGTTAATAGTCACTGTTTAGCTTACAATAAGATTACAAAAAGTTTAGGGTGAAGTTTTTATTTTTGCCTCTAGTCGTGTTTATGTATCAGTATATTTATCCCTTGTTAAATTGAAGAAGTTCTGAAATGGAGAAATAGGTTTGGGTTTTTTCCCCATCTTGTAATGTGGAAACAACACTAATAAGCTTTTAGGATTGCTTACCAGGTATGCAGGTTTTTATTATTGTTATTATTTCTTTATTATCTCTAGTACACTAGTAAAATTCTATGTGGTCATAACACTTGTTTTGAAAAAGAAAAAAAATAATATTTTTCAGGTAATTCAGGAGATTTGCTTGTTTCAGTATAGTTATAAGCTGAAGTACTAGATTTTAGAACAAGTGAAACAAAAGAGACTGTCACATCATTTTATCTCTATAAAGCAGGCAAATGTTACCTATGATGATGTCAAACCCCTGGATTTCGGATATGCTGGGTGCTAAAGAAATGTGGGAGCTATTTTGTAACAACTTAAAATTGCCGTGGTGTTATTTTTAGCACAGAAGCCTATACTTCAGTTTAACACCAGTGCTCCTACCACTACACAAAGTTAAAATGAAAAGTTAATGCAACTTTTCAAACCAGTGGTGAGAATGAAATACATTTAAATTCTAACAGTGCAAATTGCAGCAGTTACTATTCCTTCCAGCTTTTTCTCTATAATGCCATAGGAGCAGGAGGGAATGGTTGATCATAGGCCCAGTCAAGAGAGGAAAGGCAGCAAGAACTTAAGAAGTATTTATGAATATTGCAATGAATGACTTTTAATATAGCACACCTTAAAATGCATGCATTCAATTTAGAAGGTTTTAAGAGCGGTAGCTTAATGAAATAAGTATCTGCTCTTACATATGCTTTTTATCAGTTTTTGAAGTATGAAGGTATTTGAATGAATCTCTGGGACAGTATTGGCACGAGGTTCTATCCTCCTTGTCTAGGAACCGTCCATGTCCTCAGTACTAAACCTCTTTCTCAAACAGTTCTTCCCCACAGTGTAAACCTGTGGCTGCTTTTATAATGCTGAATTGCTGACACTGAAGGTGCTGTATAAAGGGGACAATTTGTGATCCCTCATAGTCGCAGATGATACAACTTGACCAAATAGGCTCAAGGTCTGGGTGTCTGTGTTTATTTTCTAAGGGAAGGGCAATTAGAGTAAAAGAAGAAAAGCTGTTTAGGTTGGGTACCTTTCCAAAGAGGTCTGTGGTTGTTTGGCCTCTCTCTGTAGCAGCTTAACAAGGGGTTCTAACACAGTGCCATCAACTGCTGAATCCATGCTAAGCCTGTGATTTATTTTTTTTCCTCTTTAAAGTGGAGTTTACTGGCCCTACCTTAACATAGAGATAGTAAGAGAATCTTAGTACTAACAACTTCGTTGCCTTCATGATGAAAAAGAAAAGCTAGTTCCTCACAAAGTTGTTTTGGTTCTTTGTTTAGGTATAACGACATTTTTCAGAGTGAAGGTTATCAAGGCTGGATTGGTTTCTTCAGTCCTGGGGATTAACAATGTAGGAGTCCTATTTCAGAAGCTCATGTTTCTGAAACCACATGATCCATTTTTGTCTCTTTATGTAGGTATGGTCTGGCCTTATGAAGTTACTGTTGAAACCACATGAATAGTGTTTAGATTGGTGCTTTGTTATTGAGAAATGGTTTTTGATCTGAAATTATGTGCAGCAGAAAGATTAATATCTGAATAGTGAGCATCACACTGTTTAAGACTGTGTTTGATTTCTATTATTTCTAAAAGAAAAAACTATTATATGAGCATTATAACAAGTATTATACAAATATTATGACAATTTTTTATACATTCTGCACATATTTATTTGTAAGATTTGTGTGACTGCTGTTTCATACTTGGCCCTATACTAATATTTCAGCGGAAAAGTTAGAAGCAGAATTTTAAGGCCAAAATATTCTTCCTGAGGCCATGCTCGATTTAATTAAAATTAAAATTAGGGACAGGAGTTGTGTGCTGGCTTGGAACCTAAATTTCCTGAGCTTGCTTAAAATAAAGTATCTCTGACTGATATTTTAAAGATTTGAAGTAAAGAACAGCATTCCATGTTTCTGTGGGATAAGGCCATCCCTGTCACAGATGATAGAACCTGCAAATCTTTTAAGTTTGTGTAGTTTTATTGTATTTAATGAAGGAGGCTGTGTGTGAGCTTCACATTAGTCAGGCACATCATTAATGGGAATGACTCTCCTTGCATCCTGGTGCCCGGGTCCCCTGTGAGGCACTGGAGTTATGTTCTTTTTAGGAAAAGGAACATCTGAAAATTGCTTTGCAAGTTGCCTTTCAAAAAAACAAAGTATTTGTTAACATGTGGTGTTTGCAAGTAGCATTTAAACGTTTTTATCATATAGTCAGAAAGCTGTAAGTAGCATTTGGTAAAAGGAAATCCTTGTGACTTGGGAGATCAGCAAATGACAAGTGACGAAATTCAGTGGAGACATTTTAGTGTTTCTGAATCTGTTTTCTATCAGAGACTCAGCAATTTCAATGGTTGAGATGTAAAAAACAAACAGAAAAAATCTCAAACTTTGTTCTTACTTGATCATCAAATAAAAGCAGTTGTGATTTGAATGTTTTTAGGCATGCTTGTGAGCAGCACGTTTTGTGCTTTGCTCAAATATCGAGTGAGCAAACTGGTTTTTTCTTTAGGTGCTGGTTTGCTGTGTGAGGGTGAAGTAATTTACTAACTGAGTTTTACTGTGGTGATGTCTGTAAGTGACATAAGTATAGAGTAACAATTAGCAGTGGCCAGAGAAGTGTTGACACCAATTCCTAAAGGAGATGATTTACTCTCAGTGCTGACCTGTCAGTAAACAATGCTAAACATCACTAAGAAACAACAAGTTTTTAGTGTGCAAGTGCTTTTGTTCACGAGTGCTGCTGAATTTTACTTTCCATCTGGCCTGGGTCCTGGGGGCTTTATGGTTATGCCTATTGATAAAGGCCAGGTGGTCAAGTTTTGGGAGCTGTCTGTCACTTCTTCAGAAATGGGATGTGGCTGTAGTTGAGAGGAAAATAGAGAAACAAAAGGGTTGAGAGGGGAGCAGAATTCCTCTCATTCCCAGCCCCTTCTCCTGTTCAAGCTCAGCAACACCTGGATGTTCCCTCAGTAACTGCTGCTCTGGGGATTCCGTGGAGGCTGCTGTAAGCAGCAGTGGTCTCTTTCATCAAGCAATATCTCGGGAGTGAATGCTTGGTGAATGCACTGCAGCACTTCCATTGCTCTGTGAGATGTCTGTGGTAATTGAGCTGTTGTGCCTGGAAAATGCTGTTTGCTGGGCTTTGTCCGAGAACCTTCCTCTAAAATGATACATTCTCCTTTTCAGGAAAGGATGTTCACATAATGTGTATAGTTCCTGGTGTTAGTCTGGTGTTTGTAATAACTTCACAGCTTGCTAAATGCATTAGCTCATTTTGGTACCCTGAGAGTCCCTTATCTTGCTGTTTCTGCTTAACTGAGATGAATTGTGCGGGACAGAAGGCACCTTATGCTCTTTGTCACACAATATACATCTAAAGCTTAAACCTGGAATGTTTCCTTGCAGAGCACAGACCTCTGAGCTTGTAGTAACTTTTAGCTACTCATCAGGATTGACATTAGCGACATCTGTATCCTCTTGGACAAAAAAAAAAACAGGCATTCTTAGATACAGGAGTAAAATATAAAATGGCATTTTAAAAAATGCAACTTCAGTGGTGGCTAGGATATAAATTTTATTTAGGTCTTTGTGGTCACTGAATCTATGTTTCAGCAGAGGAAGCTTTGCCAAAACAAATTGGGTCAAACCTATTTTATTGGTTTGAAGAGGGTGCAAACGTAACTGAAGGTGATTACCTGGTACTTGGCTTTCTCGCTGTCAATCCAGGGAACAGGTGGCTATTTACAGCAGTGTTTACTAAAGAGGTACTTAGGGTAATATTTACTAAGAGAGAAGTGGAGAGAGAAAGCAACCAACTGTTTTGGTTACTCTGGAATTCGTCCCTTGTCAGCATGGGAGGGCAGTGGTCTTGGGGAGAGCAGTGAGGCTGCCCCTTGTTTTCTTTCCCTTATCCACTTTCCTTCTTCAGCTCCTCCTGGAGAACAAGTGGCATCGTTTACTAGGATGGTAATGAGTAGATCCTTCACTAATCAGCTGTAGTGGAAAGCAGTGTGTCTACTCAATAAATTGTCACTGAGGGCTGAATTGAGCTTCACTGCATAGTATTTACATGTTAGTGATTCCTTGAAAGTTTGTTGCTAGTCATTTCCCTTCTTATGTTGACTTCTACAAAAATTTTCAGGTGTTCTAAAAGAATTGGGAGTAAAATGTACTTATCAATGTTCTATGAAAAACATCTCGAGGATCTGAATTTTCTCAAACTTTGTGTTCTCCTATGATTTTTTTAATGGTTATTATGTGATTTAACTGAATTTGTATCTTTCTGCTTGTGAAAATAATTTTGAAACAATGCCTCGTTTCAGTTCAGTGGGAGAAGTGACTGATGAATTGTACATCTTGCATGGTACCAGATATTGACCATTGTCCTGAACTCTGGTTTTGAAAGCACATCTAAATGTTTCTCTAGTTGAATGAAGGTTGCATTATTTTTCTTCCTTGATAAATAGAAATAATAGATTTCAAATACCGTATTTATTAATCGCAAATGTGAATGTTCTAAAAATGTTTTTAATGCTTTTTTAACTCATGATTTTATTCATCTCTAGAAACTTAAGTGTTTCTGTACAATGTTTGACAAAAGTTCAGGAGCATATTAAGCACTGTTAGATTCAGCAGAGTCTTTCCATCTCTTTCTTTAGGAACTGAATCAAGTCCATAGTCTGTGTTTTCACTTCCTCTGAACCTTAAAGACTTTCAGATCTTTGTCTTGTATGGGACTGAACTGAAAAAAGAAAATCCTGATTGGGTGTTTAATCAAAATCACAGACTGGAAATGCTCAACAGGTGTCAAGGTACAAGGGCTGAAAAATCCTTGATCTCAGTCCTGACCTCTTTGAAATCTGAACATCTGACTATTCACTTCTTTCTTACATGGAAATAGTGAATTTGTGAACAAGTTTTGCTTTGCAGTAGTTGTGAAAATAGTCCAAGTATGAAGCCTTGACAGTGATAATTGAGTAATGGGGTTTTGAGCAAGGGGAGGGGGATTGCATCAGTGTTTTCATTGCTGCCTTTGTAAAATAGGAAGAGTAATTAAAAATTAAAAGCACTGCCTACTATTATTTTGCCTTTTTTCAGTACTGCTCTAGCTCTGGCTGTCCTATGTATTGTATGAAGAGTACTTAAAACAAAAGTGTCAGAGTTACTTGCATTATTTGAAAGTTTATGATTTGTTATGTTGTATTGCTTACAGTTACCTTCGTTCCCTTGGTAAGAAAAGTGGAAAATTTAATAAATATATGCTGAATATACAAATGAAAATTCTACATGTAATTAGGTACTCAACACACAACTGTGACCAATTAAAAAGGAAGATAATTTGATTAAAGCCTATAGGTTAAGGCTACCATAGAGGCATGTGCTCAGGATAGAGCTCTGGAAACTATTGCAGAGTTGGGTAACACAAGAGCAGTGTAGGAATGTTGTGCTCTCAATTAGTCCCTGTAATTGCCTGGTGTCACAGGAATACTGTAAAACACACTTGCAATGGGACACCCGTGGATGAAATCTACCTTCAGCTAAGGCACTAATTGAGGTCAAATAATGGAACTGGAAAGCTCAATTTGGAGCTAAGAACAGTGTCAATTAGATTTCCTAAGGCAGATCCTACCTACGTTTTATTGAAGAAATTGTATAAACTTACCTGTTACTGGCTAGATCCCAGTTTCCCTGGAAAAAAATAAATTAGGTATAATAGCTTCCCTTAAAAAAGAGGCTATCTGGTGGATATAACCCCCCCAAAAAGTCTGGCTTACAAAACCTATGTGCAAAACTGCTGGTTAGCCAGTTATTTTTGACATGAGCTTGATTTCAATTTTGCATTTATAGAAAACAAAGGAACAAAAGCACTGTGTGGTGTGAAGATGTGCAGTTTGTCCAATAAACTACTGGAGCAATAGGGGTGTATTTTTAAGATAATGCCTAAGTAATCAAGCATAGCGTGGAATATTTTGATCCACATTCTGCAGCTAATTCAGCACTTTATGATGCTCAGTCGAAAATGAGCAGGTTTATGCATATAGTTAAAAAATAAATGCTGAAAACTACCTGTGTACATAACTTTAGTTTGAGTAAGAACAAAATAAAATCAACTGTAAATTAAAAGATTGCCATGTCTTTAACTTCATATCTGTACTGGAATGATGATAGTACAAATGTCTGCAGTGCTTGCTGTAGGAACAGGATCAAGCCAAAGGTTTCAGGATTGGCATTTTTGTTCTGTTAAAGTTTGGTTTAACACACCATTGACATTAGAAGGGCACAACTGGTTTGGAAGCAGACTCCTTACAATACCAGGATAAAAATGAGAGACTACTAGCAAATGTGAAACATGCTGTTAGATTTTGGACCTTTCAAAGACATGTATTTTGAGATAAATGTGCAATAAAGCCTGTGTTTAATCTAGGAAGAGGAGCAGTATTCTACTGGTAAAAAGCAGAAGGAAAATAAATTGCATCATCTATAACCTTTGCAGTCATAGGCTCAGTGAACAGAACATCAAAACCAAATGTAAGGAAAACAAGCCTCTGTATTCAATTTACCTAGTGATATCCGGCCTTACAAGAAGCTCTAAGGACATTCATTCTTTTAGCTACAGTGTGAAAAAAATCGGTACCAAGCTCAGTCTCCAATGGATGAATATGTCTAGGGGAAAAAGTTGTTTAAAGCTAGTTCCAAAGTGACTGCAAATAGTGCCAGGGACTCCAGGGACTGTAGATGAGGCTCTTAAACATGTAAATTAAAGTTTGATTGCTTTGGGTGAGCAATATTTCTGTTAATCATCCAGCAAAATAGATCTGATTATTTGGAACAGCAAATAGCCGTTTGGTTTCTGACAGAATACAATACATGTTTAAGAATATCAAATGTGTTTGGAGTTAGTGAAGGAAGAATCTCGAGATGTTTGGGTTTGGTTTGGACACACATCCAAAGCCTGCATGCTTTGCTAAAGCTCTTCAGTCTGCACCAGGGGCTTCTTGAGAAATAAGACTCTTGCAAAGCCCTTCCAGCACTGGTGAGCCAAGAGTGCCAGAGCAGCCAGGCTTTTGGGAAAAGGAATGAGAAATTCCTGGGCAGCGACAGAGACTTTTTTGGACAAGCAAGTGTCTTTAAAAAATCAGTTCAGCTGCCCAAAGTGCCTGTGTAAAGACAATGGTTTGACACATGCTCTGTGCTTCCAAGTAGGAGCATTTCTGATTTGGAGCAAAATGCAAATTTTACAGGTGTCTTTCTTCACAGTTTCCATTCAGATGTGTGTATGTGCATGGAAGGGGGATGGTGGGGAACGAAATCTGGAATTTTCTTTCCCTTCCAGCCCTGTCCCAGTTAAGGTCTTTCCCTAGGGCTGGCTTGATGGCTCCGTTTGCTCTCCCTGCTGGGTGTTTGAAACATGAGAACTGCTCATGTCCTTCCCCTTACTAAAATTGGGAAGCTGCAGTTGTGTATCCAGGAGAACCTGACTATGGTTGGGCATGGTGAAAACCAAGAGGTATGAAAAACTGACACAGAGACAAAACTCTCCCATGTTATGCCTGCTTTCTTTCCGTTAGAAAAAATCCTTGCTGCAAGAGGAATATGAAATAAGGAGAGCAAATCCTTCAATGTATTGCATTTGCATAGTTGAAATGATGCTTTCTACTGCTGCCAGTGCAAAATACCAGTGATTTTCTGCTCATGACACAGCGTGGCTCATAGGAGATGGTACCTCATGGAGCTTTTGTTGACAAAATATCTGCATTCCCATTTTTATTGAGATGAAACTGACACAATGGAAGAACTGACATCCCTTAATTTCAGCCACAATCTCCAAGTTATCTCTGAATGTGTGAGCTCTTACTAAATTTGTCACTTAGAGCTGAAACGATGATTCTGACAATTCTTGGAGTTGTCACTACCGTGATAGAATCTGCACCTGATATGTAGAAGTTTTGCTCTTCTGAGAATTCCCTTCCTAACCAGAAACCACCTAAATAAATCTTTTTTGATAGATAATTTAGACTATAGTTAGGTAAATATGTATCTAAAAACCATGGATTAACCTGAAGATACTAAATGTAAAATTAGTTTCTTGATTTCTTTTGAAAAGGGCCATAAAAAGTATCATAGTGAAGAGAGCTGTCATCTTTTATGGGTCTGTGTGTGTGGTTTTTTGTTTGTTTTTTAAGGGGAGGAGTAGAAGTGGTCTTTGGCAAAGTTTCCTTGTCTAAGAATCTCTGATTATGAATGTTGTGCTTTAGCTATCCTGGTGCCTGTTTCTGTGCCAGGATTTATCAGGATGGAGGATGTTCTTGATGGTGGTGTGCTTTTTGCCACTAGCAATGGTTTTTCCTAATAGGGCAAGCTTATAAAGCTCCTTACCAAGAAGGGAATAACGGGAAAGGAAGTTTCAGTGTGATTTTTTTTTGTTTTCCTTTTTTATAAATGGAGACAGAGACAAAGGATGGAGCTAATATAAAATCCTGCTCTCTAGTTAGCCTAAAAGATGACCTGCAGTTTTTGGAATTACGGTATGTTCAAAGATATGTCACTGAAATAATGTAATGCCACAGACATTAGGCCATAATGACCTAAAAAAGTATGTGTTTAGTAGTTTGCAGCTGGAGTTAAGGAAGGAGCAAAACCGCTTGAAGTGAGCCAGACCCACACATTCTGAAAATCATTATTACATTTAGAGCACTGGCGAGGGAAAATATTCATAGCAAACAGTTTGCCTTTGGTTTAGATTAAATGTCACATGATTAGTGGCTCACAAGGGTGCAAGAAGAGCTTTTACAGAGGATTTTGGATTTTTTACGTAGCTATCAGTTGAGATCTGAAAGATCCCCATCAACAGTGATCTGGAATTTTAGTGGATGGGGTTTTTGTTTTGCATTTGGGGTTTTTTTAGCAAAGAGAAAGGACTTAGGAGAAATGGGGTTTGATATGGACCACCCAGAATAGGTAAAAGTCTCCCAAAGTGTCTTGAAATACTTTCTGACGATTAGAAGGTCCAAATAAGCATAACTCTGTGCTCAGTAGTTTACTGAATTAGGGATTATTTTATGAATACCTTAAATTTCCAATGTCTTATAGGGCCTTACTATTTATTGTTAGTCTTGCCTGTGCACCTACCAGTCTATGCAGTCCTCATGGAGCAAAGAGCAGCATGAAGAGGTAAAGTTTGTGTTGACATAGTTTTCTTAGTGACTGCCTTAGCAGTGGGCAAAGGCAAGGATTTAGGATGTAGTAATTGCCAGTCCTGGGCCCTAACAGTCAGATAACTTTTCTGAGAGGGTACGGACCTTTTTTGATGTCTAATTCACCTGTGCTTGGCATGATACATCCAGGATTTAACGTCAGAACTTTCTTCTAAAATTATTTTATCTCCCCATGTTATCTCCCTCTTCCTCAAAGCAGCTTTAATTGTGTGCCTAACAGCTGGATGAATTGCCTGTTGATTCATCTGATGGTGTCTTTCTGTATTTGCTTGTAAATGAAACCAGTAATCCAATGTTCTTCCTTCCCTTCCTTAGTGTGAGTTAGTAACCACCTCATGATAAATTTGAGGTGTTTCAAAGCACCTCCCATTAGCTTGCTCCACGAGGAGTGAGTACAAATTTTAGTTTGAAGCTTTTCCTGAAGGGGGGTCTGTATTTTACGGATCCCATCAATTTGTTGCCGGGACATTGGTTGAGCTGATAAGGGATCATTTACTCTGACAAATCAGGCCCATTTTACTGTATCAAATCAGACTTACTAGCAGTTATCTCAAAAGTGAAGGTGGTATGGAAAATTAAGTAAAAAAGTGGTTCTGATGTGGCTAAAACATATCCTCTTTGACCCCTTTTTCCTGGAATGTTGTTGCTGTGGTATTTGGGTGTTCTTGAATAGAAAATGTTTTGTTTCTTCCACAGTAGTCTGGTCTCCGTATGTTAAGCAATTCCATGGATAGTCTGCTCCAGAACATCTTTGGTTAATAAGAAGCTGAAAGATAAGCTTTGTGATAATTGATAAGTCATTAGCAGGACTCTGGTTCATCAGATAAGGCAATTAATGGTTTTGCATTTCCTACAGAGTGGCAGTGCTGGGCTGAGTCACTACAAGACGTAGGATGAGGAATTGTTTTGCAACATAGTTTGAATGCAGTACAGATTTATATTCAAGTGTGCTTGTTTCTGCAATACATACTTTGGATTTTCAGTATTTTTTATTCACTTTGAATCCTCCACTGGCAAGCTGAGTGCTTGTGTTAGGAAGAAGGCTTTGTATAATGGGAGCTGTCATTTGCTTTCTCATTTTCTCTTATGTGTCCTAATAGGGCTTTCTCATTGGAAAGGTATTTCATCTTTTTTTACTGTGTGTTAGAAATATTGATTATGATTTGAGCATCATGAAGTCCAGCCATTCCACAACCAGATTACAAATGAGGGAAAAAAATCTTTCAGAATTCAGTCCAAGTTTCTTAGGAATTTTTTTTATTTGCAAACTGAAATTTTTTTGGCTGGTTGGAATTGTAATTTACTTGGTATGGTATAAAAGTTCAAAAGACAGTAAAGACAGTAACTTACCATGACTTTTACGTTCAGTGCTCTTAATATTAGTACTGAGCATGTTAGCGTTTCAAACACAGACAGGTTGAAGTGTTGAATCTTTGAGGCAGATTTATTAAAAGAACTGGATCTTTTTTATTTCAAAGCATGTATCAGCAGAACTGAACAACTATGAAATGACAGTCTTGATGGAGAGCTTTTGTCTTGCAATGGTATTTATAGGAAAGTTCCCTTTTAATGAAGTGATGGAGTGAGTCGGGTGCCTTGTGAAATCACGGGTGTCAGCAGGTTTGGCTTTGCCCCTGCAGCCCAGGTGCCATGGCAGACACTCGGCTTTGGGCTCCGGGAGGGACCGGCGGTGCCGCCTCCCGCTGATGGGAGCTGTGGTGGGACTGCAGCCCTAGCGCTCCTCTTCTGCAGTGATTAGCAGCGAGGCAGTAAGTTGCTTTGGGAGTCTTTTTCATTCTCTTTTTGGGTTTCTCCAACCCCAGTTGGATTTTAAAACGCTGTTGATGACTGGAATTGAACCTCAGTCTCCCAAAAGGCCATTCAGAACCGGGGGTCTGTAGCAGGTCCCTATCCCCGAAGGAGATGAGTGCTTCTTGCTGTCCTGTCTCCATCCAGTCCTTCCATCTCCTCCTGACAAATGTCCCTTAATGTTTCGTACTGGGTTTGATGGATGAGCTTTTTATATTCAACATCAGTTGTAAAATTTCCTCCTGGTTCATAATCTAATTGATTTTGGAAAGACTGCACAATTGGTACACAAATTCCTTGCTTACAGTGAAGTGAAGAGAGGAGATAATATCCTCGCTGAATTGAGGTATGAATTGTGAAGGCATTGCTGTTGAAAAGCAGGCCTATTTTTAACCTGCTTCTCTCCATCCATAAGGGTGAGCTTGTTTGATCTCACAGGTGTGCCTGTAGCATTGTGATGCAGGTCACTGAAAGCTTAATCTAGATCTCAGTACCTCGGTTTTAAACACCCCTTTAGGAATTCTACAAACCGGTGTACAAACATTACTTTGTTAAAATATTGAGTAAATTTTGCCTGAAAAATACTGTGGCTGCCTACCATACTATGGCCGTATAATAATGTACCGTGCTTAATTACTGCAGCTGCTTTAAACCTCTATCTCTGCGAGTCAAAAATACCTTCTGGTGTTTTGTGTATGAACCTTGAGGACTAAGCACATGAAACTTGTCATTTGTAGGGGAGAAAGTCGATACCAGCTGCACAAGCTGCTTCTGTGCCAGTGTGAAGTGTAGCCTATGTCCAGAGGGTAGATAAGGATCGTGCTCTTATTAGCATACGACTTAAGGAGTTAATTGCAGCGCTTAAGTGAGCTGATAGCATCTCAAACTACAGTCTTGAAAGTGTCAGAGGAAGAATAACAGTAATTTGACTGTTTGAGATGGAAACACATCCTCTGCTGATAAAAACCAACATCACCGGTGATGCCAGAGTTCATCTTGCTGTGCAAGGCAACGTCAGAAGCTACTGGGAAGAGCTATTTAAAGCCCATCATAGCTGGAGCCTATTAATGTAGGTCTAGACGTGCGTTAAAGCTCCCTCATGATTCAGTATTGAAGGTACAGCTGTTACATAAATAATGTCTTCTTTTTATAAATACCGTACTCCTATAATTCTTTTAAAAATACTTAGAAGATCCTAGAGAAGTAGACAACAGCAAAGGTGGCAGAATCTGACCTACACTTACTAATTTTGAAATGCAGTTTTAAAGGCAATAGTCAATTTGGATATCAGTTTATCTGTATTGTGTGGAATGTAATATGATGCTGTTTCATTCATCTTAAATGATGCATATGAAGTCATTTGCACTACGTTGAGGGCACTGAGCTGCCTAGTGCAGGGGGAGGAGGAGAAGACAGAAAGGGGCACAGGGTGCGGAGGGAGATGTTGATGTTACTAAATGTGTCTCAGGGTCTGTCAGGTCCAGACACGTCATTGGGAAATCTGGAGACAATGCCTTATAGCTGGTGCTTAGGGGCTAAAGCAACTGAGGGACAGCAGTGCAAACACTGGTTCTTAACTCTTTATGGGTTGGAGTGTATTATTGTACTGACTGACAGTCTAATTGGAGAGAAAACAGTAAGAAAAAATAGCGAAGTGTTATCCTATTTAGTAATTTGTTGCAGCCGCTCTTGAGCAATCCCAGTTTAAGGTTCTTGTGACAAAGTTTAGTTTTAGAATTTCCCTGTTACATCAGGACATAGTGACTTTTAGTAAATGGCTGCTTCATCTTTTCCCTGGAAGTAAGGAAGGCATTTGCTGAGTCACAGCTCTTTCCCAAGACTCTTCCTGGGCCAGAACAGCTGTGTACCAACTCTTACACAAGACTGAGACTAAAGTGCTCAGTGTCAGCCTACAGAAGAGGAGCTTTGGACTTTTAAAATCATCAGTGAGGCAGCACCTCCTGTTTTAATCAAGTGCCTTACCAAAATTTTATTCAGTTTAGGACTATGTAAAAATTAAAAAAGCTCTCTGAAGTGCACACGTTTCTAATTAACAAGGGAATAATCTCCTTCATACTTTTCACTGCAAAACCAGACAATTCCTGAAATTTCGTTTTTATTACTGAATGCTTTAGGCGGTGATTATTCACAGTGACTTCCGCGGTGCTCTTTCCATCTCCCAGATCCATTGATACAGAGGCCTTGTAGGAGCACTGTTGTCACCGTTTAATCCACAGTATATACTGGCAGGAAGGTAGCAGAAAAGTGGAAAAGGCGACTTCAAAAGACTGTCACTTGAAGAACAAAATGGGCAGTGTTTCCAGCAATTAGTGACAATAGAGGCACGCACCTGTGGGGAGGAACTTTGGCTCCAAGAAGCTGATCTAAAAACCTTTAAGCACTGTGGATTTCTAGTCTTAGATTTGAAGAACTGACAGAAATGACCTGTTCACCTCTGAACTGGTGACCTACAGGTGGGAAGAAGTATTGTTAGAGGCATGTAAGCAGAATGTAAGGCTGTGTTGTTTTGATGTTTTAGCTATCCATTTCATCTTGGTGCAAAGAAGAACAAAGAGGCGGGCTGGCTGATGAAAGGCAAAACTGCACTTGAGTTAGCTCAGCTAGAAAGCTAACTTTTGCAAATATTTTTACAATCTGTGTGGTGGAGATGTGTTAATTCATTTGTACTTAAAAGCAAAGTCAAGGATTTTAAGGCTTCTACTGTCCTTACCCATGTTCTGTAGTCTCTGAGCCTTTCTAACGTTGTAAAGTAGCACAATTTTGATTTAAAAATCCATGATGCACAGCTCTTTGTCGCTGACTTCACTGGCAGGTGTTTGACCTGATATTGTTCAAGAACCTTGATTCTTGTGGATTGTGTTACCAGGGCACAGAGCAAGGTGGTGCCAGGGAAACCACACAAAGAACACACTGCAAAACAGTTCAGTTAGGAGCTGAGTTGCTCATTAAGGAACAAATGACAGCCAAAAGCCAGGGAAGTCATAAGCCATTTTCTGACAGGAGCTGGGAGCAGTCAGCTGCTTCATTGTGGTATGTTCATGCTGGATGTGGCTGGTATTAATATTCAGAGGCAAAAAAGGAGAATTACAGCAGTCCTGTGCTGCCAAAAGTGAAGGTAAGAACCACCACTGGTTTCAAGTGCATGAGATTGGCAGAAATCTCCTAAGTGGTCCCCATTGAAAGACTTTAGATTGGGTAGGAGAAAAGGGGAGAAAGATGTATGACCAAGGGGAATTTGGCTGGTGGAATGTTTTAGGATGGCATAAAAATTATAAAACTTGGGTAAATAATGTGAAAAGTCATTCTGTATGTGCTATCTAACAGTCAGTGCCTTCTATTAAAAGTTTTGTTTGTTCCTGTAGATGTCAATGAGAATGATCTCTCTCATGTTTTTAGTATGATTCTTCAAACAGAAGTTACAGAGGAATCCTTTTCCTGTAACTTCTCCCTTCTCTCCTCCTGCCCCAATAAAAGGTGCTTTTCTATAAGGTATCTTCTGTTTTATGTAGAGAAGCCATGTGCACTTAACATCAGATAAGACTCAGTCAAGCAAAATTCTCCATAACATGTACTTATATCCCTGCAGAGACAAACATGCTGGACATAGTGAACCATGTGTGTTGCTTGGTGCTGTGCTGGGAGATGCCAACATGAGGCTGATCAGTGTCTGTGTAAGAGCTGCATGAAGAGTTGCTTCATCCATACACTTACTTACACAGCATTCTCAGAATCAGCAAGGAAAACATTCCAAGTGTGACAAGACTATTTTTCCAGTAATAAGGAAAAGAAATCTTCTCTAAAATATATTTTCAGTGTCCAGTATCTTTTAGAATTGTAAGCCCGCAGCATCTTGCACAAAATAGTTGGTATTTTTCAGCAAAGAGATCTATTTTTTTTTTTTAGATGACAGCTCATTGGAAGAGATAAAAGGCTCACAAATAGAAATATGTACTAAGGAGTAAAAGTCAATTTTATTTAAGCATTAGCTACCACTTGTTTCTTAGAAATCAAGTTCTAAACTGAATTAAAATGGCAGAAGTGTACAGCACCTGTCTTCCTAAGGACTTACTAAGTTTTATAGGATACACAAAGAAGTCACATGAAATTGGAGTAGCTAATTTCAAAATCATTTTAATAATGACTGATCCATTTGAATTTAAGCAGATGTAGGATAAGCTGAAGCAGGGATAAACTGAAAAGGCCATGTGCTCAGTCCCTTCATTATCTGTGTGACTAGAAACTACTGTGCTTTATCATCTGCTGTCTCTTTTTGCTATCTCCCTCTTTAATTTTCCTAAATGGCTGGTGCACTGCTGCTGAGATAAGGTATTTAATATGGGAAAGGATTTAGATGTTCCTACAAGACCAATCTAGGCTCCTTTTTTTTTTTTAAATGTCATCTTGATTTGTGTTTTTTTCTTCTCTCTAAGTAATAGGTATAGGGATTATGAAATGAATCTGGAAGCTAAATTCCACTAACAAAATCCTTGTATCCACTGGTAACATAAATAACAATTAGTTCATAGTACAGTAATCCCAGATAGTAACCACTAGAAGATACACAAGTTAAACCTCACATTAAGTACATAACTTTTAAAATAAATATTCCAGAAGCTGTAGGGCTACATATATTTCATCTGAAATAGTTATCTAATTTAACTTGTTTATGACTTTTTGTTAAAAAAGCAAAGGAAAACATTCTTTGTATTAAAGAATCACCTGTAATAGATATATACCTGCTACTTCTACATCTTAAAACTCATCCTGTAACAATCCCGTGGACTTAATTAAGTATTGCAGTTTAGCTTCCACCCTAGGAGTGTATTTTTAAGGAAGCAGGCCTAGTAGTAAGCCAAGTTCTGGCACCTCTACAAATGTTGAGTAGCATCTTCCTGCAGATGTCTTGTGCATGTGGCTGGGGGATTGCACTGCAGACCCCCCTGTGCAGGGCTTGTAAGGTGTTGTCCACATGCACATCTTAGTGTGGATCACAAGCACATTTCTGGAGTGAGTCTCCCATCATCCCTGTGAATTGATTCAATTCATAGGCCCGTCTTGGAGCTCACAAACAAATATGGAAAATGTGCTTCAGAAATGCAATTAAAATGTTCCAGCTATTATAGGGTGTTCAGTTGTGGGGAACAGATAAGAGCAAGTCTGAAGTAACCCCCAAATTGAGTATAGTGTTGGCATTGGGTCCTCTGCATCAGCTTCTTCACCCTGCAAATCTGTTCCAATTGTTCAGCAAAACTTGCAAAGGCAGACAGAGCTTAAGGGTATCAGGAATTGTAAAGGCATTACAGCCAAGTGTTCATTCCAGACAGCTCATGTAACTTTAGTTCTAGACCCTATGTTTGCCTATCGTGTAAGTTTTCAATGTCACAATTGCCTATTGAATTGCTCTGCAAAATTTCTTACTTCATTCAGTGCATTGCACTGACTTTTTCATGAGGAAGGAGACAGCAATTCAGTATTGCGTTATTACCCCTCAGGACATTTTTACAATTCATATAAATCTGTTTTTCTGGAATTTCTTGCTTTACTAATGGAGAAGAACATTCTGGTATTACCAGCTTAAGTCTCTGAAAAAGTGCCCAGGCCACCTCGGATCCAGAGGAGAATGGGGTTGGCAATTTCTAGAAGGGTGGATAGTACTGCACAAGGAAGGATCTGATTCTGGACTCGAGTCTGGAAGGCTGAGAGAACTGGTGTTTGTAGGGAGAGAACTCCCAATCACTAGAATGAGCTCAGGTCACATAATACAACAGCAGTACAGTGGTTACTTGATCTTCCTGCATAGTGGGCCAAAAGGTGCAGAGTTTACCCCACAAAAGTGTGGGGTTTTCATACACTATCTCTGTCAACAGCTGTCTCAGAAATTAAAATTAGGAGTGTAATCTACTGGTTTGCTATAGAAGCAGCTCTTCCAGTGCATGAAAGAAGCATAAGCTTGCAGTAGCCTGTTCTGGAAATTCTGTGATACCTTTCTGTAGCTAGAGGGAGGAAATTAATGGATGCAGCTGCTAATTTTATAGCATTCTAATGAAAACTTTATTTTTATTTAAACTTAGTTTTTATGGGCCTCCTGCTGTGAATAACACTTAGTTGGAAAATTATCCTAGATGTTAAAGTCGTGTGGACAAGGAGATAATTTCAGAGACTTAATCTCAGTTTCTACCTGGAGGGAGAAAATGAGGGAGAAAAAAGTCCAGAACTAGAAACTTACAGGTTGACTGCTGCAAGCAGGACTACCAGTGCTGCTTTTGTGCAACTTCAGGAGAGTTGTGGTTCAAAGCAAAATGTTTCTCTCACTACAGTGTATGAGGAACTTTTGTTGCAATGTCCTGAGTCAAGGTCCTTTGTGTTGTGTGTGACCAATCCCTAAGACAGACCTGTAGAGCACAGCCTCTGCTCCAGAGTGAGCACACTTTCTGTCCTTCATTTAAAATGAGTATCGTTTTATATAAAATTACACTGGCTAGGTCTCATCAATCCGGGCAGTCATTGTCAAGGTGCTTTCTGCATTTAGTATATGGAGACTTGAATTTTTTCCACCACAGAAGCTGATGCACAATGCAATCCATTATCAGGAATTGTATGTGCCCTTCCATACACCTAAGGAACATTTGGTTTCTGCTGTAGTTCAGGCTATGAACTTCTGCACCTAAAGAATATTGGGTTTATGGTGTAGTTCAGGCTATGTTGATGAAAATAATTAAAGAGCATTTGAATCTTAGAGTGAGGGCCTCTAGCTAAGACTGATTGTGGTGATAAGGTAAAATGCTGGGAAGCAAATTTTTTTGAAGACTCTTTAATAATCAGAACTCAGTGTTTTGAATATTAGATATTTATAGGCAGCTCAGCTAACTGTTGTTTGTACTAGAAGAGCAGATGTAAATAAAGGGGTATTTTAAAGGTGCAGTCTGTTAGTAACAGGAGTTCTCTTGAAGGGTATGCTGGAGAGATGGATCCAACTGTGGACTGGAATTGCTATTTACTGTTTTGATGTGAGAAGTTATCACAGGCAATCAGCCATTACCTTTAAGATGAGGGTGTTTTGGGGCAAGTATTACAAGATAGCTCTGGAGGCAAGCACTGACATAGATCTCATTTATCCTTGCCTTGGAGCTGGAAGATGCCAGTGCTCTAAGGAAACTAAACAAATGAAAGCAGAAGAGTGGAAGGTAAAACTTGAGGTTATTAGGGAAAATTAAAGAGATACGAAAGATCACTTAGTCAAATCCTGTGGGTTTAGTATAATGCCACAAATACAATGCTCTGAGCATTCTGAGGGCTCCTTCATTATAATGCTACACCACATGCTGAATTTTCACTTCTGTGGTCGAGATCTTTTGGAGTCACCTTGATCTCTTTTACTGCTTTACTTCCAATATATTGTGTAGGGGCTTTGGGTCTTTTTGGCTTTTATCCTCCTGTGATGGCAGAGATAATGTTGGCAGGATACAGAGAAGTGAAAGCAAGATACGCTCTCAATCTTTATGGAAATTCCAATTATTTTCTGCTTTTGCTGCAAACTGGTGGTGAAATTGTTCAAAAAGCAACACACAGGACAGAACATCTTTAGAACAGTTTTGTCTTCTATTGAATTAATAAACAAAGTAAGTATGCTTTCAATTTTTCTTATTGCTGCTAATTCTAGAACTATGTTGTATTGTATATGAATAAATAGAATAAATTTTCAATGAAAGGATAGAAAAGTGACTAAAGTTAGAAGACTATAGGTCTGAAATTTGCTTTGAAACTGTGTGTCTTTGCTTAAGAGAGGAAACAGAATTGCACCAGGATTCTGGTAAGGGATTTGTGCTAGGTTCTCTAAGGATGTACTCTATCTTCATGCTATTGAAATGAACGAAGCTTGAACAATTTGTGCTAGCAGTGCCCAGCTTTTCTTTCAAAGTTTTGAATATTCCCCTATAATCACCTGGAAAAGTAAAGGTTTGGAATGTTGTAGGGTTATGTTCTTGCCTGGTGTCTTAGAAAAGTGCATCTCAGAAGAGGGAAACTAATATTTGTAACAGGATTGAGTCAGAGCTTTCAAAATGAATCCTGTAGTTTGCTTGTGTTAGTGAACTTAAATGCAGGAGGGTCAGGCAATATGACCTTTTCTAGCTACAGTAATTAGTATAAAGACTGAGTAGGAAATAAAAATGGGACATGAGCAGTTTTGTTTACTGAGTTAAACCAAAAGTCAAAGATCACACAAAACAAGGTAGTTAATACCAGGGTGATTCAAA
>WEIV01014374.1:223623-286235 GCA_013390005.1 Calyptomena viridis | reverse complement strand
GGGGGGGGGGGGCTGGCCATTTAGATCTTCTGCTATGGAGAACCTTCTGGTAAGAGTACATGAAGTCCAAAAACCTGGTAACCTGGCCTGATAGTAGAGAATAGCAGTTTCTTTCTCCTGTAAAGTAATTCACCTCATTAACAGAGCGGAGAGAGGATTAAGGTGGAGTTATCCTAATGACCTGAGTAAATCCTCCATGTGTTCACTGTTTCATTGGTTAAGTTATGGGCTGTATCATATCCTGCTCTTTTAGAGATCTGTTTGGTGATTATTCTTGCAAAACATGTTATTAATTTTTGTCTGAACTACTTACCTGTAAAGTTAAACAAATTCATCATGAGGGCCTTCTGAGCACAAAGGAAGATTTGAAAACCCCTGATTCCCAATATTATTAATATTTTCAGAAAGCTGTTCACAGGAAGATTTGTCTGTGAAGTGTTGCTTGTTCCAAGAGCTTTATTTGGTTATACATTTTGCTTAGTATTTGTTAATATGTTTTCCAAGTCCAGCACTAAGTCAGGCAGGGATAATTGTTCTTCAACTGTTGCTATTATCTTATTTAAAATTTCCCATTATAAAATGCTCTTAAATTAATGTCTGTCAAAGAATTAGTCCCTGATTAGATCTGTCAAGTTTCCTCTTCCAATGTGTTTTCTGCCAGATTTGGATTTGGGAATGAATGCTTAGACTATTAGAAGTTAATACATGATACAATTGAAAGCTCTGTTGTGTAATTACATTTTTCATTTTGAGTTTGTTACCCTAACAAGTACAGTAGGGCACAAATGAAAGGTTCTAATATCAGAAAATTTACTACATGATGTCATGCGCTGCATCCCTCCCAGAAGAATTTATGTTAATTGTCACACAGTCTTGCCAAAATCATGAGCAGTGTGCAGTAATGAAATCCTAATAGCAGACAGCTGGGTTCAGAGGCGTACATGCAATGGCTTTAACATTTTTCAAAGAAGATGCATTTCTTCTTCAAGGGCTGGCTCTGAATTCATGTCTGACCCACCGAGCGAGACAAGGGATGTGCCAGCAGCACTGCAGAGCTGTGCAGTCTGCATGTTCTGTGTGTGGCAGGAAAGGGACAGTGTATCCATCTCTCTCCCAGTTTCTCTCAACTGCTTGGCTGACCCCGAGCCAAATGTCTGCCTCTATGTTAAGTTGAACTGCATCACAAATTTCTAATTATCCCTTACCTTCTATTTTCCCAGGCTCCAGCCCTGGGAAGACCATTCTATGATGCATGTTTATTTATAAATGGGTCATTTCCATGTGGCTTTGACCTCTCCCGTTGGCTTCAAAACCTAAGCTGTGTGTGGAGGAGTCAATTTTCTACCTCACTGCAGACATATTCCAACCCTTTGTTTCTTAGGGTGGGGAACATACCCAGCAAGTTTCTTCTTTGCTGAGACTGACTTATGGATCATAGTGAAATTTGGGAGTTCATCTTCCTACTGGTCAGTTCATTCAGCTTCACAGCTGATAGTCCTGGACAGAGGGAAGGGGAGCTGTGACTATTCTTTTGGGATTCATTCTAAAAAAAAAATTATAATATGCCAATTCACCTGCTGGTGTGTCCAGGCTGTGAAGAAGTAAACTCTGCAGGTAGATGTATTCAGTGGATGAGCATCAGTTCATAGATCATTTCCTTTCCTGCATGTAGAATTCGATTTCTCACTACCTGGTTACCTGTCACCTGATAGGGTGACAATCTTTATTAGTATCTGTATGCAACAGCCCTGTATAGATTTATTTGGAAGTCCAGTGTTTGTTTTCTGTTGCCAGTCCTTACCTATTGGTGTATTACTTACACCTTGCAGGAGACTAAAACCTTGTACTTGGAAACACTGATGTGAATGAGAAGAGCAACAGCTGTCACTGCAGTGAAGTTCAGTGGAAAGTGATCTCAGGGCACGTTGTCAGTAGCAGAGAGGGTTCCATATGACTCCTGAGACTGCTAGTGGAATATCTTCTGTGCTGGAGTGTCCAGCATGAAGCAGTGTCTCAGGTATTGTGCATCCTGGCTGTGATTTTGCCTTGGATATCATACCAGGACACACAGTTGCATATTCAAGTGAATGACTTGTAGAAGTGGTGGCACAGACATTGCTCCTGAGCAGGGAAAAACCCAGCTATTTACTGCCCCAGAAAAGGAGCAAATGGCCCCTGGAGAAAAACCTCTTTCATTACAGGCCAAATGAGACTTCTGTTTAAACCCTAATAAATCAAGGGCATAAAGGGAACTTGTTAGTAAGATGGTGAAGATCCAAGGGAGGGCTGCAGATTGCATGCTTTGCTGTGGGGAAAATTATGCTGCTGAAATCAGTGATGATGATAGATAGAAAATGCAGTCTAGGAATTAATATATTCCACTAGGTCCACGAAAATATTTGAGAGAGAGAGATGTGGAAATACCTACTTCCCCAGCAGTAGGTGAAAGTACTGTGCTGTTTACTTCAGGCAAATAAATCCTTTCTGTACTGTCCATGTGAGGAGCTTGCTTGCAGGCTCTTTAACAAGGACAGGCATCACAGTTTTACACACTGTTAGTCAAGACAGTTTCTCACTCAAGGTAGTACAATATTAAATCATCTCGGGCAGAATTTTTTTGGTACATCTTTCCCTCAATAATAAATTTTCTTGTAAACCTGCCATGTTGGACATGTGTCTTAGCTGTGCATACTGTCACCTTTCACAATTTTCTTTTGGTATATTTGTAAATACTTCAAGCTAAACAATATTAGAACATGGAATACAACAATTGTGTTCTAAGAAATATCCCAAAATGAAAATAATAATAATGCAGCAACTCCATTGTCAGAGGTTTAGTTGTAGAAACAAAAGTTAATATTAGACATCTCTAAGTTCTGTGGGGGGAGAAAGAGTGGAGAGACTATGACACATGAATAAAGGGAATGATTTCCAGAAATGCGAGTAATAAAAGGCATAATAGAAATGAAGAATGAAGTCTCTTCAGCAATGAAGTTTGCTCCCAGCAACTGGGTAATAGGAGGAGTAGAAAGGTGGCTGTGGGATAGAACTTAACTCTTTACATTGTTTTTGGTTAAATACACTTATAAAAGTGGATGTGGAAAGTATGGAACTTACATTTCCTGTGGCAACTCAAAACAAATGTGGACATGGGGCAGGATCAGCTCCTTGTGTTCCTGTAGAGTTTCCATTGTGCACTGCCAATGCTTCCCTGCTGTTGTGCTTTAGCATGTGCATGGGCACTGCCTGGGCAGTCCAGTTCTCCGTACCTTTTGTACTGAAAATGGTCAGAACATGGTCTGAGGTGAAAGGTCTGTGTCTCCTTGCTGAGGCACAGGGTGCTGGTTGTCTCACAGGCTAAAAAACCCGGCTGTATTATTTCTAGTTTATCTTTTTTTTCTTGCCAGCAGAGAAAAAACGCTGCATCCAGTTCATGGTACTTCATAAAAGAGGAGGTTATTGAAATTCCCTAAATTTATTTTTTGTAATGAGTTCAGTAGTACTTTTGCCTCTATCTAATGTAAAGGATATCTTTTGCTTCCGTAGCTGCCTTTTAGTATCTTTGTTTCAGAATAATTAGTGGTATTTTGGGAAATGGGGGGTGGGGTCTATAGACTTTCCAAATGTACTGCCATTGTCTTTATCTGATTTCTGTGGGTTTCCTTGCAAACCAGAGAGAGGCTGGGAAAATTAGGGAATTGCTTGGAGATGGGAACAGTAGCGCGAATTCTTATCTTTTCACCAGACCTCACAGTGCCGTATCCAGCAGGGTCTGTCCCCCCAGGCTGTTAGATAATGGCATATGCAGGAACCCGGTTCTGTGGGATGGTGTCCTAGCAGCACGTAGGGGCTACTACTAATGAAATTTAGAGTCAGTGTCCCTTCTGGCCTTTGAAAGAAATAAATGCGGGCAAGCTCAAAACCTCTGCTTTCTGTACAGTTCCCACCTGGGTACCGTGTGTTCAGCCACAGCCTGTCCCTGTGCAGAGTGGTTCCCTGACTTTCCTGGGAATCACGAGAGGATGTTCTCACTGAAATGTCCATTGGTATGGATCTGCCTTGCCACAAGACTTCAGCCATTAGTCTCAGTCTTCTCTTCAGGGTGGGCTGCAGTACTTTTAATAAGCCAATATTGCCATCTAGAATTGAAGGAGTGTTTCTAATCTCCTCACTGTTAAGAGCTGGTATAATGAGAAGGAACAGAAATGACCTCTGGAGTTCTGTGCAGCCTGATGAGCTTTCACGAGGCTTTCAAATGCCATGAGTTCCACACAAATGACTATAAATAATTGCCTAGGTTGGCCTGACCTCGGGTTGTCTGAGAAGATGATCTGATAATGGCACGAGTGACTCTGGTTCTGTTCTGAAGTTGAGATCCCATTTAGGATTATACTTATTTGAACTCTCTGTAATTTAAGAAGAAAGCTTTCTGCATGCGCCAGTACTGGAAACACATTGTGAACACAAAGGTCACTGATGTGGCAGTTGAAATCATCATGAAATAAGTCACTTGGGACATGAGTTTAAGCAAAACTGAAAAGTTACCTCCTGTTTGACAGTGAAGTTTTCTTGCCTTGGTCTCTCAGCCTGGGTCAGAGTTGCCAAGTTTTGTATTAACTCCTCAGTTCTGTAAACTCTGTATGGAGCAAATACCTCTTTGCAGGACCTTCAATAGGAATCTCTAAACATTTTGGAGTACATGTCAGTCTGAGAGCAGCTTGCAGAAGGGCAAGTTTGGTACCACCTCTTTCCCGGAGGGTATCCTTGCTTACTTGCCCTTTCAGTGGCAAATGGTGCACACTAGTTTCCCAAAATTACTAACGCATTTCATGAAATGTGGTCCAAGAAAGAAACAATTACTAACAAAATGAGCCTTTATTACAACCTTGCTTAGTCACACCTTTCTTTTTTTCCTTACAAATTATGAAGAACAAAGCTAACCAACTTGATGATATCCAAAATCTTTTCCAACCTAAATGATTCTATGACTTTTCTTTCTTAAACTACTGTTTTGCAAAATGCATAGTGCTAGGGGTAATTCCACTACTTGCTGTCAGTCCACCCCAAGGTCCTTGGAACTCAGAGCATTTCATCAGACTTGATATAGAATAAAAGAATTTTTTTTGTTTTGACCTGTTATGATGCCCCTAGTCCCAACCAGAGAGATGTGAAACTTGGGGTTTTTGACAAAGTTGTCGAAGTTTCCTTCTCAATGTATCCTAAAAAACCCTCTTCAAGGGAGATGGAAAATAGCATTAAAACACCAGATTGGCAGCAGTTTCTCAAATGGGTCCTGCCTTTGACTTGGTGTGGCAGGCTGCAAATGTTTGGGTTTAACAGCAAATAATGGTTGATAGATTGCTGTAGAATGCAGCAGTAGGTAATGTAGGTAATGTGATGAATGCACTGCTGGGAGGGGCACAAACCACTTCAAAATGGCACAGCCAGCCAAACAAACAAGAGTGATGCTGCCAGGGAAGGTGTTTGCTGTTGCTGATGGCTGTACATGCGGCAGAAAAAGTTTGGGAACTCCCTGGCTTGGAATAAAAAATTCCCTGAAGGTAGATGGTCTGTACAGATTAACTGTGGCCTTATTAGGCCGGGCTGTTGCTAAACCGTTTTGTTTCTGGTGCCATCTGAGAATCTTTAAACCTCATACAAGGCTGAGAGAAAGCTCTAGAGAGATCTATGTATGATTTATGTATTTCATTTCTTCCCAAATGATTATAAAAATAATTTAATAGTTAATATCACTGTTTTGAGTAGTGTCCTAAGAAGCCCTTGAAAACTTTAATTCTCCACCTCTGCCTTTTCTGAAAGACAGAGCTCTGCTTATCCTTTCTTTTCTTAACCAAGAGCAATCCATTGAGGGACTTAGCCCCAAGGCTTCCCCAAATACAGTTGATTTTGTGTTTACTGTAGTAACAACATGAATCCTAAATAACTCACTTTGCACTATTATAAACAGAACCACTTAGGGGTGGGGAGATTTAATTAGGAATACTATGGGAGGACTGCAGGTGTTTTGTAGGTGTGAAAAGAAACACAGATGGGAAGAGGACATTCCTCATAAACTGTTTGTAACCTATTAGCTAAGAATTTCGAAACAGGATTTAGTCAGTCTTCCATTGAGGTGTAATGGGCGATAAGTTTAAATACTGTGTATTTAGAAAAAGAAAAAAAATGATTGAGAACATTTTCAGTCATTACTGAAGCGTAGTACATTTGTGTGAGGATAAAGAAAAGACAGGTGAGATCTACTGTATGGGTAGGCAAGTTTCCAAGAGCATTAACATTTTAAGAGATGAATAAAACCCTCAAAATTGCTCTAGACTTGGCAGGTAAGGATTGTTATGCTTCATCTTGCCTCTTGGCCAGAAAGCTCAGTAAGTGGGAGCTTGCCAGATACGGCAGTCTTCCCCACTACCTGAATTTAATTTAAACCATTCTGTGCAGCCCTGATTTTAATCCTTTCATTTTGGTTTTGAGTTACCACATATATGGCACAATGGAAATATTTTTTCAAACTTAAATTAGAAACATATTTTAGGAGACAAAAAAAGTGCCTCTCTTTAGTGCAGAATGAAACATCTTTAACTGTTAGATGAAGTAAAACGGTTGGACCATTTTGCATGAGAAGTTTGATTATCAGTAGAGAAATGTGGGTTTTCTGTGATGTGCTTTTTGTTTGCCTTTCCCCCTTCCAGTTGTACACATTGCACAAAGTGTGTCTTCAGAGTGGCCAAACTTTGTGATAGTTTACAACAAATGTGTTTTGAAAATAACTAGAGACAGAAGTGTGATGTGTCAAAAAAAAGTCTGTGTTCATCTTTATTTTACAGTCTTCATGTAAAAGTAATGGTGGGTTTTTTAAAACTTGACTGAGACCTTTTTATTTGCCGTAAATGGTGGTAACATTAAGTAAAAGCTGTAGAAAGAGTACGAGTTGCAACTAGATCTTGAATTTTGCTGCCCAGGTTGACCTTGTTTCTTCCATGAAGTAAAGTAAGATACAAACTTGATAGAGAAGACAGAACTTATTTTTTTCATATTTTAAAAATGTTCTCATGGTGCTTTTGTAAGCTAGAAAGGCTAGAAAATTCAGATCTTTATGGAACTGCTAAAGCACCTGTATGAGAAACACAATGAAAACTGTTGAAACACAGGTTATCAGCAACTCAGTGTCAAATGGATGGATCTGTTGGGTGGGATTTCAGAGATCCTGGGCATAGCTAAACATAGTTGGAAGATTAAAGAGTGTAGATTAAATCTGCAGATGGCAAGATTCTAGTCAAGAAGGATGAGTATGAGGTAACACCCCTGAGCAGGAGTAACCTGTTGCATAAACAAGCAGTGGTCAGTGACTAATTGCATATCAGGTACTGCAGCTCCCTCTGTCACAGTGAATGTGCCTTAACTGTATCCTGCTCTCGAGAAGAAAAGGCCATGATCCATTGGAATATTGGGGTGTTACTGGGGACACCTGTGGAATAGCCACCTTATTCAGTAGTGTTGGAAATGGTCAGGTGTGGTGTGTCCTGTGCTGCACATGGCCTTTGAGGGGATCAGTACCAACGGGGATGATTCAGAGTTGAGGATTTTGTGGTCTGGAAACATCAGTCAGGGCCTAAGTCACCACTCTGAGGATGCTCATTGACTTGTTCCAAGTAATTCCTAGAATTTGATAAAAGCAAGATTTTTTTTCAAGCAGGTTTTGTCTAGCATTTTAAACATGCAGATTTATTGGTAAATCAGGTATGTATTAATATAATTTGTGCATTTTTTTATGCTTGTGTGTTGACAGCAGAACAAGAAGACAAAGGATTACTTGCTCTGCAGTTGTCAAAGGACTGTACCTAGTTCTTTGAAGGATCATTTAGGGCCTATTTCAGAAAAATTGTGTCTACACATCAAGGCTGCATGGACATACCATAAGTAGGACTACTGGAACCTAATGTATAGTACCAGCTGGCCCATGGTCTAGGTGCCAAACTGGGGGTCATTGGGGTTGTCTTATGAGACTGCTGATGGAAATGTACTTGTTTCAGAAAAAATACATAATCAACATTGGACATAATTTTAGAAAGACTGCTTTGAGAAGTGGGTCTTTTGAGAAATAATTTATACAATAAATTCTATCAATTAAATATATGTCTTATTGGCCAAGTCAAACAGTCACTTATTGGGTGATTTTACTAGTGCTGGTTTGGTTTTTTTAATTATGTGAATGAGGCCATTGGAAAACTGCTTTTTTTCTGTTGTGCATGGGAAATGGTGGAATGACCAGATTTCAGTGCAGCTTCCCTGAGCACTGGTATGCAGGGAAGGTCGTGAAGTCACCCGTGGGTGTTGGCCAAGATCACATTTGACATGGTCATGTTTAAATGCAAAGCAAAATGAAAGAGAGGAAGGGACCAACGGGGTATCACTGGTGAAGAAAGATTATCTACAGCATGCTGGCTATGCTGGCAAAGTGTAAAAGGGCCAATTAGCTCTGCTTATCTTTCCCTTCCTGTTGTTCCCAGTCAGGGTGTGAGCCGCTCACAACTTCTTAAAGCTTTGAGCAATGAATTGCTTTTTCTAAGGGCT
Organism: Calyptomena viridis; assembly: GCA_013390005.1. NCBI lineage: Eukaryota > Metazoa > Chordata > Aves > Passeriformes > Eurylaimidae > Calyptomena > Calyptomena viridis. Next base: position 277,646 of record WEIV01014374.1, on the reverse strand, counting down.
GACAGGAAATCATTTAATAAGCTGGGGGGAGGGAGAAGTTTCCTATTCTAGTTACTCCCTATATAATTCCTAAGCTAAAGAGAGAAGACAGTACAGTGGGCCAGACCATGAGCTCCAGTGTCCTTACATGTGTTCCTCTGACAGCAGAGGAAAACCAACTGATCACATGGATTTTGCCTTCATCTCAGTTAGACCCCTAAAAAGCTACAAATTCTTTTAAAAATTGAGTATTTTCATTAAGTTACATGTTAATATAATAGAAGTGCTTTCAAGGCCATGACTGTGGGATTAATTCTGTGCAGAGGAGCTGGAACAGGATCTCAGGAACCTCACACATAATGAAAAATTAAATTCAAGTGAAGCCTATTTTGCAACACACAAAAAGTGTAACTGCGATTGATCTATCTTTGTCTTGTCTTACACCATTCAATATCAATAATTAACTTTATTACTTTGGTCTGTGAGTACATGGGCTTTATTACTTTTAGTCCTCAAGACACTAAGATGAATTCCAAGAAATTCACTCTTTGTGGGAGTGCCAGGGACTGAGCAGTGCCTGCCTGAGTTAAGTTAAAGGCAGTGAAAATCCCCACAACCTCCTTGTGCTCAGCAGTGGCAGCTGGACAGTCACTGCACTTACCAGCTCTGTGCTTTGCTTTGGCACTGGGAGACTGTACCAAAGTGTCTGCACCTGGACACACTGGGATAGTGGGAGCAAACACACATAGTCCACATTCTGCTAAAGCTCTGACACTATCAGATGGCCAAAATGCACAGGGCAGTTACACAAATCTTACTAATGCTTTTGGTGTGTTTATCTCCTGAGTTTTTAAGGACTTAGAGCCAGTAAACTTGAAATACACTTGTGGGTTCATCAAAGAATGTGTGTAAAAATGTCATTCTATTAATTTGAGGGTATGAATGGTAAACAAAAATTTTGTCAAAAGCCCATGGTAAATTTAGAGCTTTAATACATGAACAATCCTACTGAAGAGGTGCATGGAAAGTATAGTGTATCTTAAAAAAATGCTTGCTAGATAGTATTTCATATTAAAAACGGTACTGATTAAATCTGTGCTATCAATGGAAAAAACACAAACTCTGCTGTGCTTCCAAGTATACAAATAGCATTATTCAATATGTGAAGACAAATTATTTGCTGAAGACCTAGTATTTGTTTTCTGAAAGAAGTGTGTATTTGTTTCTTGAGCAGACATCCTCCACACTGCTGAGAAATGCCTTGGAAAGCACAGAACTTCAGAAGGGTCCTGAGGAAGGATATGACAGAGTTCTGTAAGATGTGACATCTGGTGGATGGCCTGCTCCCAGTGACCCAGGGCCCCTGTCAGGTACAGTGATGAATCTGGGTTTATTGAGGTCTTTAACAGATTTCAGATGACTTGATTAAAATCGTGAGTGTGCAGCCTTGTCTCTAGTGAGAGTTAACTTTTTTGTGCTGCAGTGGGCAGTACAGAAAACTTAACTTGTATTTTAATTGTGCTAATTGTGACTTGACAACACTGAAGGATTACAAATTTGCTTTTTTCAAAATCTGACAGAGAAAATTAGTAGATCAGAGATTTATCCTGTATTGTTACATTATCCTCTTTCTGCTTTCAAGGACAGGTGTGTTTATTGTTGTAATCTTATACACCTGCATTTCTATTCTGTAATTGGTCACAAGTTTTTTAAGAAGTCCCCAAAATCATGAAATTGACCTAATTGTATTTCAGTGCAATATATTTTACTGCATTTATTTGGTTTTGCTTTCTACAAGAACCTCACCTTTAAAGTTAAATAGTTGTTTGCGATGTAGAAGTCGCAGTCTTCTGTGTCTGCAAGAGGTGAGGCTGTCTCAAAAGTACCAGAAATTGCAAAAACAAATTAAAAATTAGTTTAGTAGAGTTCAGAGTGGTTTTCTTTAAGACTGGTTGCAGTGAGCTGGCAGTAGGAATGCTCAGTTGGAATAGAGGGTATAGGGTGCAGGAATGCTGCTTGGTCATCAGTACACTAAGAACCAACCCCAGTGTCGCTGCTCAGACTGTCCCTCAGGAGGGACAAGTGAGAGAATTTCTTTTTACAAATAAGTATCTGCAACCTGACATTGAGAATACAGCTGGTTACAAATATGGGACAGTTTTGTTTGTTATTATGTTTTCCTTTTGGTTGTTTTGAAAGTGAGTTAAAGGAAAGCATTATTCTTTTGTTGTTTCTGGTGTTATCACTGATCGTAAGTTCTGCTCAGTTTCAGTTCTGTCTCCCTGTAACCCCCATACACAGGCCTATGGTCACTTCTCATCTCAATCTGAGAGACTGAAAACAATTTGAAATTAAAATCTGGAACTTGAGGGAAAAAGCAGCAGGAAAAAATCATGTTTTTCAGTTAAAATGAAATCTTACCGAGCTTATTGCTTTATATACTTGCATGATTATTCTGTTCAGAAGTTACAGATTGTGCATCCTTTTTGATTTGTCCCAAGTCATTCCAGTAAATTCTTTCCCCTGTCATTTGTTGTGGCTGAGCTACTCAAGCAGGGAAAGCCTTGTTTGCTTGTTTTTGTTTGTTTTCTTGAGATGCTCTGTCCAGGATTTCAAAGCAAAGGAAAACTTTCGTATATGTGTAAAGAGGTGAAACCTCTGCTGGTGAGGATTGAAGTGTTTATTTCAAATAACTGTGCGAGAGTGAAAACTCCATCAGAGACATAATTATTAATAATCATGAGGCTGTATCAATCTGCCAATAGTTGGACTGGGACACAAATATACACATGTGCTCATTGACTGAAATGTCTGACCCGAGTTTTTGTATCCAGGAATAAGTTGTTGATTTTCTCCTATGACATTGTCAAAATACCTCTACCACGAATGTGTGTAACCTGTGTTTTTACACCACACTTTCCTTATTTTTTCCTGAACTAAATTCTTGTAAGTGTTTCTGTTCTCAATATAAACCCATTGGTCTGCCTTCCCCCTTAGCCTCCAAGGATTTAGTCTGTGAGGGGGAAGTGTTTAAAAATAATTCCAGTTATGGTAGGACAGCCTGTATCCTTTCTATAGAGTAACTGACATCAGACTTCTGAGTTCACAAAATGGTCAACAAAAGATCAGTAAAAACATCCAAGGATTCTGAAGGGCAAACATTCTTTTTGCCTCTTTCCTTTAAAGGGAAATATAAATTTTTCAAGCAGGAGTAGATTTTCAGACTGTGGAAGCCTGAGTCTTATTACCTCTTATTAAAACTGGTACAATTATGTATCCTGAAAAACTACCCAACCTCTTGAAAGCCTCACCTCTGAGGATACACATCACTCTGCTGTAATAACAGGTTAACATACGGATTAAGGGTCCTGTGTGTGACTGGGGCTAAAGAGAAGTCTCTTCCACTTTCTTTTTGTCTAATTTGGAGACACACCCGTGTCCCTGTGCTGCCTCCTGGGACAGGCTGAGGGCTGTGTTTTGCTCGCGTTAAAGCTGTGTGATGTAAGGAGATGCAACATGAGGCTGCAGGTGGAAAACTTCTTTAGACCAGGGAATATGTGCCTCCAGGGAAGACTCAGACTGGCTGTAGCTGTCACATGGCTTTTCAGTGTGGAAGAGCAAAAAGGAGTAGCCAAATTAGGGCATATAAGACAAAGGTTGAGGAGGAGGGGGGGATATAGGCAGGAATGGATGTAGCAGAGAGGGAGCTCTGTGGTTTGCTCCTACCCCAGTAGCAGCAGCCTGTCGAAGTGTCATTGCCACCCAGCCAGCAGACAGCAGGGGGCTGGGTGTAATTTGGGGCCGTCCTGCTCAGAGTTACCTTGCACCGTTTTCTCATTGAAGCTGAGGGGGTTTTGAAGCAAGCACCTGAAGTGCTGGAGGAGAGGGCAAGTGGCAGGACAGAATATTTCCTTAGGCCCTGGCCTGGTGAACTCCAACATTTCGAAACAGAAACTGCAAGGGATTTCCAAGAACATGGGCAAGGGGTACATGCTTAGCACTTCATGGTTAGGTCGTGGTGCTCAGCAGTACCCAAGGCAAGGAGGACAACAAATGTTTGCCAACACTCGTACTCAAAAATGTTCACATACTACGGTGCTCCATACCAAGGGCTGGAAATGTAACAGCATTGCAAGTTTTCCTTGGCTTAATATTTTCCCCTCTACGTTTAAGAAATGTTGAGAAGTGGCTCTGGAGACTCTGAAGTCACTCATTTGGAAGCACCACTGGATTGTTTATAATGGTGGTGTTTTTAATGTATGCACATGCAATTGGAAACCCATCAGTTGTGTTTTCTCATTCTGTCCTATCTAACAAAGCCGGAACTTCTCGTGAATTGATATCTGCTAGGATCAATATTTTATACTTGGCAAACTTCTTGGCTTACTCTTGAAAGACTAAATCTTGAAATAGTAATTTCTTTCTTCCTGGCATGTAAGATTAGACAGGGAGAATAACGTACACCTTTTCCCTAATCCCTGGCTACATTCAGACAGCCATGCCAAATGTTCTAAACATTTCGAGCGTATTATTTCCTTCTGTTGCATGCTAGTAGATTTTTCTAGCGGTGAAGGTCTTTTTCCTGTTCAGAAGGGAAACTGCCATACCTGCGTTTGGAGTTTTCGTGGTGCTTTCACTTTGTTTATGGAATGAAAGTTCCTTGGAAGGGCCTGGGAAAGCTCGGGCGCTTTGCCCTGATGCTCAGCGATCGCTCCTCTCCTCGGCCTCTCCCCCCGCTCGCTGTTTCACTGATGCCCCCTTCTGCCCTCCTCGCCTCATATCACGGAAAAATCTTCCTTCAGGACTGCCCAGCGACAGTGTAACACAGGTCTTGGAGCTGGGTTTGAGCACTGCTGGGAGTGTTCTGAGGAACGTGCCCCACTGCTGTTGTGTTGGCAAGTCCATCGTTAGCCATTTGCCTTTTCTGCAAGTAGGAACTGTGTGAATGCATGAGGAATATACTGAAGGAAGGAGGTGGGAATGATTTCATCTGTTAGAAATCTTTGCATGTAAGCAAAAAGCTCTAAAAAGCACATTTGGGTCCTTTCAGTTTTTAGTTGTGTGGTCACGTGTATATTTTTAGCCAAAATATCACATCAGAAATTAGCTCTTCTTTACAAGAAAACCAAATTTAGAGGGAAAGAGTAGGACCAATCTCTGTGGCTGTTCTTGCTCACATAGCCCTTCCCTCTCCAACAAACCCTTTAATGTGATAAGAATGTGTATGTCCTTTTCACTCTGGGAGTCTCTGTTTGCTGACCAGCCTGTGCCATACTTCTCCTGTGGCAAACAGTGAGAGAAGTGTCCCAGCTCCAGGATACATTTGTCTGTTCTTGTCAGAGAGATCCAGTTACAGAGATGAGAAAATGATCCAGATCCATGCTTTTTGCTGGTGCTGCCCCTGAGGGTTCAGTTCCAGTTGGTTGCATTTATGCAGCCCGCACTTGGCTACGAAAGAGTGAAACCATCAGTTGTCACAAGTTTAATTGGTTCGAGGATGCGACCTTGGCACTGAACAGCTTAAAATCTGAAGGTCTGCTTGCCCTTAGAAACGTGTTCAGGAATGGCTCTTCTGCCAGGAGTCCTTGTGTGGGTGCTAATTGCATGTAGCACACCAGGGACTGCTCTGGAAGTGGTGGGGAACGGCCATTCTGGGAAATGTCTGCCTACAGACAAGTCCTTATCCTGCGAGGCCTGTCCTCCCTAGGGAATTCCAGAGAGCTCCTTCTGCATAGAAAACAGGGTACCCAAAAAGGTGGATATTTCTGTAGCACAGACCGCAAGTCCAAAGTGTTCAGGTCTTTGAGGAATCAAACCCCAGAAACTCTGCTGAAAACCTTGTCAATTCAAAATATGGATGAGAGGATAGAGGCTGCTTTCATTCAGCATGAAAAGAGAGGGGGAATATTCACTGGCACAGGGACAGGACACAAAACATGCCCCAATTTTAGGAATTTCTAGGAAAAAATATGTCTTTAGAAATATTTCTGGATTTTTTTCAAATGCAATGTGAAGATTTTATCACAGTTTTCCAACATCAGCTGCAGTGATACAGAACCACTGTGGAAGAAGGTTTCAGTCACTACATTATCTTTGTTTTTACATTAAGTGCACTTACCACTTAGCATGGAATGATCTCTCTTCTAGGTCAAACTCTTTGTGTTGACATAAAATGACTTATTGTACCTTTTTTTTGTCATTATTTCAATCCTCATATCGTGAACAATTTAGGAATTAAAAACCGTAACATAGTTAATGTGTATTTTGAAAATTCGTTAAAATAACCCTCTTAGTTATTCAGTTAACACATTTCAAAATTACCTTGGGTTTTAACAAAATACATGCATGTTTTTTAAGGAAAGAAAACAGCCTAATTTAAGTCAGGTCTTCGTATCTTAAGTTTTCTCCTCTGTTCTGATAGAGCTGTCCCTGAGACTGAAACTCCTGCTTCTCCCTGTAAACAGCAAACAGTGTGAACTGGCAGAGCGGGTGCCTTCCCACCACCTTGAGCTCATGAGTTGTTGACACACAGGAGTGGCCAAGAGGAAGGTGCAAACAGATGAAAATCCCAGCTGAATGAGTGGGGTTTTAATCTTCTTGCACCTGTTTCCAGGAGGGAGTGTGACAGTGATAGGGTGCAGAAAGGAATGTTACAACCTGGGCAGCAGGATGTGGGTGGAGGCACAAGTCCCAAGGGGGGAGTGAAATGAGGGAGGAAGAAGCAGAAGCTTGCATCGTATTTCAGACCTTGAATTTGGCAGATCTGTGGTATGTTGAAGACAAATACATGCAAAAAAATATTATTTAAGACCAGTGTTTAGATACGGTGTTTACCAGGGGAAGAGAGGTGTTTACCAGCATGATCTGAATGCAGCGACTTCTGAAATAATTTAGTTTGCAAAAGCAGTTACTCTGAGGCCATAATAGTGACTCTGCTGCATTAATTTCGTGCATGGCAGAACATGATCTTGTCTCCCAAGCTAATTGTCTGAGCACAGAGCGGGGATCTAAACAGTCAGAAGTAGGACATGGGGGAAAAAAAGATTGATTGTCCCAAGTAGGAGTCGCAGTTGGATTGGAGGACAAGGCAGCCTCTGCAGAGGGGTCTGCAATGGAGGTGCCCATACCATCTTGGGAAGAGGGGAGATGGCATGGAAGCAGTTGCTGGAAGTTTTTTCAGCACTGCTTTCTTCGTGTGCAGTAACAGATCCCTGATGTCCTTGTGGTTAGTGAGCCTGAATCCGTGCTTTAGAAGAGCCTGATTGGAGGCCAGGAAGGTGCTCTGGTTTTCCAGCTCTTTGTTCCTCAGTGGTCTTTTTCATTACAGCGATAGAACTGTAAAAAAAATGGCTAAAAGATTCTGCTTTGCAGTGTTTGTGGAAATTTGCAAACCTGCCCCTTTCCAGCACATCACTGGATACTCCACTGCCACTGATGGCAACTCCAAGGCAGAGCAGGTACTATTAGTTCTAGTTCAGTTGCATTCACGGTCCTTTGAAACAATGCAGACCAGAGATGAATTTCCAATGGTGTTTAAAATCCTATGTTATTGCAATAAATCCTTGGATTTTTTCCCTTTTGCTCTCTTTTGGGTGGACTCCTAGCAAGTTTGACAGGAGCACAGGACATTTTTGATATATGGCATCAGGTCTGTTAGTTCAGAAACCCCACACAGAAGCTTGTTTTTAGAAAGAGAGAAAATAAGATTAAACAGGACAGGGAATGCTGTTATGAAGGAATGAAAATATTTTCATTACCAGAGTATTTGTATGTCAACAGCTGATAGGGAATGATGTGAGACATTCCCAGAAGGACTCCCAAAGATTTTTTCCTTGTGTAATAGACCAATTAGCAAAGCCCAGATTAAATGAGCAATGTCACATTGCTTCTTGCTTTAAAAAAGTGACATTCAGTCTCTTTATCTGGTAAATATTTCCAACTTTTTATCCTTGGGACTTGAGTTATATTACTTTCAACAGCTCCAAGTTCCCAAATAATACAGGGGGAAATGTTATCTTGTCCAACTTTAAGACGTGTAGGTAGATTTCTCTTTTATAATAGGTATTTTTAAATATTTATTAATGAGAAGCTCTGCACACTCAAAGAACACATACACATATGAAAAAGAGGGGGATATTAAACTCTGCTAACCCAGAACTTGTAATGCGTTCAAGCTGACTTCATGAGTTAATAAGGGAGGAAATGAGCAAACTCAGTTTCAGACTCTGCTGCCCAGCTCTCCTGGAGCAGCCCTTGAACTGGCCCGAAAGAAATTATTTCATTTACAGTTGTTTTTTAATCTTAATGTAGTTTTGAGAAGTTTTAGTCTTTTCCTAGAAAAAACCAACTGAATAATTAAATAAAAAGTTAGAAGTTTTTTAATATATAAAATTATATATATATTTAAAATATATATAAAATTATATATATATTTGCAGTGTTGCTTTGTTTCCTTAGCAGCGTTTAGATTCCACTGCAGAAAGTGTTGAGTTTTGGTGGCAGGGAGCTTTATGATTTTAGGAATTAATGTTGGTTTGAAGTGTGGACAAGAAATATTGCAATGGATTTAAAGAGCATTAACACTCTGCATTTAGTTTCACTTAGTAGCATTCAGTTTTCAGATATCTTTTTCATTTCCACGTGGCTGAAAATTTGTACAAGTTAAATATCAATTAATGGCTCTGTTTCTCAGATAACAAACAATTATAGCAGATTATAATTTGGAATCAGGTGGCTCCTTGGGAAGTGTTGAGAGCTGTGTGTCATGTCAGTTGTGTGCTTATTAAAACAAGGTAGAAACGGTGGAATTTTATTCCATTTTACATTAGCTTTCAAAGGACTTGCATTTCACAAGACAGACTTATCCATCCAATTCTTTACTCTGTATTCACCCACTGATGTTTTTACCTCATCTTTATCTTCTTTTTCAGATCTCTTTTTTTGCTAATTGCTGTTTCTAAATACAGAGCACCAGCCCTGTTTCTCGGGTCAGAGGAACACTTGGGAGAAGAACAGTTAATTCCACTGTGATATTTATTAATAACATTGCATTAAGCTCCAGAGTAGGCTCAAAATGCCGCTGTGTATGTACATGTTGCTACATTTACATATTGTCATCCTTGCCCTGAAAAAGCTTACAGTATTGCCCAAGGTGGGAATTTGACAAGGACCTAAAGTAACTTTGCATTTTCCATCTTCACACAAGCTCTGGGGCACCTTCTTTAAAGATCAACAAGAGGTGCTTTAGAACTAAATTTAAGTTGTACTGTAATTTTTTTTCAGATTTCTTCTGAGGTGCATAGGTTTCTTCTCTTTTGTTAGTACCAAGTTTGATGATTCTAGCTAACACCATTTCTGCAAGCTGAATTCTGGTTTGTTACACCAGCAGCTCTGACATTAGGGGGGTGATGGGAACCTGCCTTCTACGCAAAAAAAAAAATCATAAAATGTGTATGTCCAAAAGGAAGGTTGAATTGTGTCAGAAAACATCAGGTTTTTTCCATTTTTTCTCATCTGTAGCTACCTCAGGTTTTTCAGCACTTGTTGCTTCTTAGCAGAATTTCAGTGCATCTGTTTCCTTGGCAGTTATTGTGTATTTGTTGTGTGTGCATCTGGATGTGTTCAGGGGAAACCATTTCTCTTCTACTGTTTTTAAAATATTTTCATCTGCTATTTATGGAGAGCACCTCTCTAGAGCAAAGCTGAAATACAAATGTTATTCCTCCCCACTCCCTTGTCCACTCAAAAGATCCCTGAACGTGAGGGTGCTTCCCTGGAAATGAATACAACCCCTTGGATACTGCTTCCTGTAGGAGAAAAGGAGCAGGCCCATCACAGGTGTCGAGTTAAACAGGCTGCTGCTTTCCATACAGAGTGAGTGTGAAAACAAAAAAGTTAAATAAAAATAAAATGCAAATAAAAAGTTAAAACAGTATCTAATGTTGATTCTCTATTAGTCGAGTTTGAAAAAGGCTATTCCCACCCCTATGTATTTCTGGGATCGCTTGGAAGAGGAGCGACTGCAGGGATTACACCGAGGGTGGGGATCCACAAACAAGAATGCAGTGAATAACTTGACAAAATTGTGCAGCTCTTTACCCGTTGCAAAGAAGCCTTCACCTCTTGCTGGAGTTTTTTTGGCATCTAGAAGAGCTTATCTTCGAGTAACGTGTAGAGTGTAAGGTGAATTGCAAAAGAGGAATGCAGACAGCTTCTCCTATCAGCACATTGTTTTGGTTAAGACTCCACTGGAGTTTTGTAAAAATGCGACTGGGGGAAGGGAAACAAGTCAAAGGCAGCGTGTCCTCTGGGTTTGCTTAGTTAATCAAACAAGCTTATTGGGGAATTAACACTTGTAGGGTTAGAAGAGAATTGCTATGTGATTTTATTTTCCATATGACTTCAAACACTGTATCCAGTTGTCTGAAAAACAACCAAGCAGACACATGAGTTGTTGCAGTTCTGGCTGTAAATGCAAAGGTGGGGGCCAGGACCTGCATCGTCAGCAGTGGCATGGCAGGTTCACCTTGAGAGAGGAATATTTTTAGGCCTGACTTGTTGTGAGTGACTGGATCTTGCAGCACTCTGGATGTTGCCAAGAGAAGAATTCTCAGCAAATCACCTTTTCTGTGAAATTTTTTGCTTTATTTTAGACTTATCTGATAACTTCCACCAATATTAACTGGGTTTTTTATGACTTTTATAAGATCATCATTGTAAGAACTGACTACTTGAAGGGCTGGATGTCCTTTACTTCCCTCTCCTGACTAAATCAGTGTGACTCTTACAGGATTCTTGATGCAAAGATGCAAAGCTCACCCCTGTACTATCTAGTTCCCTTATTTCTTCTTCCTGTAATTACTCTCTTGTGTGATATTTCTTAACCAGCTTTAGGTCCACAGCAGTTTCAGTGGTTTCTGACTGTTTCCTCAACTGGTTTTAAACACTTAGTGGCCTTTATATTCTGTGGTTTTGCAGTTTATCCTCTGAGAAGTAGGACCATATTGCACTTCTCAGGTAACCTAAGCATGGGAAGTAAAGCATCTAATTTCAAAATAATGTAAAGATGTGTTAAAACACAGGGAATTGTTTTGGTGATAAATCTCATCCATGTCTCGTGGGTTTCAAGAGTCCCACACAGTCAGCTGGGGAGCTCAGTGTTCTGTGCACTCACCTGGGCTCTCAAAGAAGGGAATGAATTGGGGGAGGTATGTGCAGTTTCTTTTCTTTTAAGAATTGAAATGCTAAATAAGCAAACTAGCAAATGTCAGCGATGCTGGGGAGCAGGGGCTGTGCATGTTTGCAGTGGTTCTGTGGTGTACAGATTATTGAATAGGGGGTGCTGTGATGAAACATGCTCTTGCTTCCTCAGAAATATCCCAGCTGGGCTCTGTCCTTCAGCCATGGAGGTCCCCTCTCATGGTCTTTGTGACCATCCCAGGGAAGAGAGCACTGAAAAAGGCTCGCAATGAAATGGGAGATTCTGTTGTGGTCCAGTGCCTTTAATGAAACTATTTGAATGAGTAAGGGATACTGTGTGGGTATGAGTCACCCTGGAACTACATGTTCCCTCCAGGACAACCTTCGGGAGGAGGGGGCGGCCAACATCTGCAAGGATTCTGGGGAGAAGGTCACTGCAGGCAAACTGTGTTATTTGATCACTGGTGAAAAGTCAGAGAGGGAACTCTCAGCTCCACAGACTGGCAGTTGCTAAGCTGTATTTGGACAGGTACACAGATGATTATATCTGAGTAATACCAAGGAGCATTACAGTCCTTAACAAGACAAGATTTGCAAATTCCTTGTCAGCAAATACCTTTAGGAAGTGTACAGCAGGAAATAAAGAAAGGAGTCCCTGTCTCAGAGCCACAACCATTTCTATGTTGCCTGAAGACCTTTCTTTTACCCTGTGCAGTTGAGAGACATTTCCTGAGTGCACATGCTGCTTTGGGACTGATGCACTTGTGTCAGTCTGTAACAGCAGGAATATAGACCTCCCTGTGGTGTGTTGTAGGAGCGTATTTAATGTACAGGTTGTATCTAGAGCTGTGAAATTTGGGGAGTGGTGAAGGCTACAAATTTAAGTAAATATAAATTAAACTTATAAATATTGTATATTTGATAAATTTATTATTCCAGTATTAAATCTGGATTTGGCAAAAGGGGAATGTTCAGCAATGAAGCTATTTCCGACTAGATGATTTTAATGTCATTCCAAACATGCAAATACACAACTCCTTTCTATCTTATCATGTATTTTTTCCCTGAAAATACATTGTGTGCAAGATGAACATTTTTTTATTTATTTACTGCAAGCGAAGTAAATCCTTATAGCTTATCAAAGAATGCTTTAAAAAAGAAAATGTTGAACAGAGGAGACTTTTCACTAAAGCAAGGCTTGATTACTCATTTGCACTCTGATTGTTCAGAGTTTAGTTCTGCACTTACTAGAGTAACTCCCATGAAAATATCTTTGGTCAAACATATCCCTGTGAAAATCCAGTCTGCTGTATTTGGTTCCTTAGTTTTTTTCTTTATGTATTCTTTTAGGATTTATATTTTATGGATTAGAATTAAGAAAAGTTTCACTCTGTGCCTCTGTGTTCAGAGGGAATCAATAAGGTTTCACTTCCTTTTTGCTGGAGCTGTTAGCCAAAAAGGAAGACACCTCTAGTGTTTCAGTCTAAGAAAGCAAGCCCTGGTTTAAGCTATCTGATAGGGAGCTGTAACTTATCATTAAAAAAATCTCCCAGTTGAACTTCAGCTCTTCACAATGGATTAATCTTGGAGTGTCTCTAGCCAGGGCTGGATCATTTTCCTTGATGTCAATAATCAACAGCAAATAATCTGGGGGAGTTCACTAGCAGAAGAAAAATTCTGGGACAAGCAACCACTGTTCAAACTTTCTCTCATTTCCCCAGTTTCATGTCCCTTGTTTTCCCCTTTCTTTCATGTTGAAGGGTCTAATTAAGTGAACCTGTTAACTCCATGGGCTGTTTTCATTTTTTTCTTTTTTTTTTTTTTTTGTGCTGACTATATGAATCTTCTCTCTTTTTAAAAAGTAGGAGTTCAATGTAGGCAAGAGTAAATACTGTCCCACTTTACTTCCTGGCAATAAACTTCCATAATCCCCTGCCTGGTAGTTGTTCTGCCGCAGAAACCTGCCCTCTTGCCAAGAACTGAAATAAAAGCCCTGGAAGTACCACAATTTGCCAAATAGCTGCAGGGTTTGCTACCAGGTGTTGCAATGGCAACAACGAGAACTTAATTTCCAGCACTTCCAAGTTGATGACGTTGATTTCTGCACTTGTTCACCCCCTTCACTGGCAGCCCCATGTCAGCCTGTTCTGCCCAGTGCTCCGTGCATCCCTTCTGGGGGCACCCACGGTGTCCCTGCCCCGGGCTCCTGTGTGGCCAGTGGTGGTGTTGCAGCACAGTCCCGGTGAATTCCAGCCATCCCAGGTTCAGGAGAAAAGGCGGATACGAAGCAGCAAACACAGCAGAGGAACACCCCGCATCATCTGATTTCTGACAGAGCTGCTTTTCACATTAAGGGATTGATTTGTCATGAAAGTCCTGGGGTAGCCTGGAGAGAACAAACACAGACTGTATCAGTGAAATGTCATAATCCGTGTAAAAATGCAGACAGTCTAAAAAAAGGTGAATTGGATCAGCACAATAGTGGCAATTCCTTCTAATTTAACTACTTTGACAAGGGGAAATGTTCTAAAATATGAACGATTTAGCTGTGCTATTCATATCAAACACAGCATCCCTCTTGCAAATCTCCTTTCTTCCTCATCCTGTGAATAACCTGAGTTAGAGCAGCTGGAGAGGGAACAGCTCTGTCTTACAGATGCTGCAATTCAGATTATATTTTATTAAGCTGAAATGAGAGACACAGCAAACTCTCCCAGGGAGTTCAGAAGTTTCCACCCTTTTAGTAATTGCATACTGTACAGGAAATGGAGGTTAAAAAAAATTACAGAAAGTCGTTCAGGGTATCTCTAATAGAGTCATTGCCTTGAAACAAGTTCTCATCTCAAAAATGCTCTGAAAGAAAGTGTCAGGGAAGTGGCAATTCTTGGTATTTGTCAATAAAAGAGCAGAGGAAGGTGTCCTGAGCCCTGGTGCAGCCTCTGTGGGCCTCCAGCCCTGTGCAGACACTGTATTGCACATCTGTATTTAAAACCGAACTCTCAAGGCCTCTGCCTGCCCAAGTACCTGCACAGATTGTTGCTTCCTTCTCTTATCACAACTGCTTTCCCCTTTAGGCACCATATAAAAAGTGCAATATTCACTATTCCTGCAAAGTAGAACTGAACGTGTTTCATGTTGTTCATCCCACATGCAGGCAGACAAGAGCACCATCACTGTGCTGCCTTCATCTCACTGGGGTGATGTCAGATAAAGACTCAGCACCCCCGAAACTGGAGCTCCAGGTTGCTCTGGAACACACCCGATCCTTGTTGCTCTGGGAGCACAGCTGTGCAAGATGCTCTGCTCCAGCCACCTGGACTTGGGATACATCTTAAAGGGAGAACAACGTTTTCCCTCCTCCTTCCTCTCCTTCCCCCTCACCACTACTATTTGAAAAAAAAAAAATCCACAAAACAAACCTCAGCAGTAAGTCTGTGCTCTTGGCTCTTGAGAATAAGGTTGTTTTGGCAGTTGCAAATCAGGACAGTCACTATAAAAGGATAGCTTTATATTCAGTTTATGCTTTGTGATGTAATTCTCAAAAAAACTTAGAGTACTTGGAGTGTTTCATCCATATTAGTGCCAGAATGATTGGTTTCCTCTCTTGAGTGGAGAGAGGGAGGATTATCTGGGAAGCTGAACACTTAATTTTTTGTTTTCTTCAGTGTCTGAGTCATTAACAGGTGTATGGTTGAGGACTAGAAGGTTCTGTAACATGTTCTCATTTCTACTGCCTATGATCTATTTCAAACAGACCATTAGCTTTGTGTACCCAAAAAGAGGCATTGTGTACCCCTCAAAAAGGAGATAATTGCTTGCAATTCATTGATAAGATGCTTTAAATATATGCTTCATTTAGTCTGTTCTAATTCATAAAGCTAAGGTTCCCCAAGGTCTGATACACAATTTTTATGTGTGTCAGGTACTCCACAGCCTGTCAGTGGAAAAGGGGTTTGTGGATCTTCATGTACTTTATTTGGTTGATTTTACAGAATAAACACAAGATTGAATGTGCTCCACTAAAGTAGCCATATTTGAGTTTAAATCATTACAAATGCAAAGATCTTGGGTGGGGAAAGAAAGCTGTAAATTGTGACATGAATCTGATTGTATTTCCTTTGAGACACCATTAGAATAGTAAATTAGTTACAATGCAAATCACCATGCTATGCAAAATATTTTTTTAGTTCTTTCTTTGTAGTGTACCAGCCAAAAGTGGTCCATGACAGTGGCTCTGAGAAAAATTGAGCAATGCATTATATGTAATTAAGCAACATAGAGTACTGTTTAGGTTATATTATTATAAAAGTAGTGCTATGTTAGCTCTTGCAAAATTGGAGACTAGTAAGATATTCAGGAAAACTTAGTTTACACAGGACTTATGTACATTTCAGATTAACATCCTTAAAATGACATGAATCTCTGATTCAACACTGACAATAATATCAGTATGCATCAATAATTATGAGAAAAATTACCAACACTTACTCTTCTTCTTCCTGAAAATGTCTGTACAGTCAACAGTAGTGTCATTGACTTAATCTAGGGGAGAATTTGATTCTGTATGTATGGTAACACAAGTAGTCAGCAATTTGTATTCATTAAGTTCATTTTAGTAAAAGATCACATTTGCAGTTTGGCTATGTGATAGAACATGTCAAATCAGAAAATGCAACAGGTAACCACCTCTAATACACATGGTTGTCCAAGGTAGATAAAGGGGCAATACAGAAATAAACAGGCTCTGTGCTAATAAATGCAAATCTATGCAGAGTACAAGTGAAAAAGGTGTTTGAAAGGCACTAAAATCAAGTTATATAAAAAGTGATATCACAAATGCTCAGATTTATAATTCTATACTTCAAGAAAACTATTGTGCACTTCTATCATCACATTTGAAGCAAGAAATAGAAGTCCTACATAGTATGCACTGTATTCCCATCTTTCCTTTTAACAAATTTTAAATTATAGGGAATTATTAGACAAAAAAATGTAGCCTGTGATTTTACTTAGTTTCTCAGAATTTTTCTTGCTGTTTTTTCAGGTGTAAATATTCAACAAACAATAAAGGGGCATTAAATTTATGTTACTGCTTCAGTGAAGGCTTTCTGTCAGTTAAGTATCAACTGGCTCATTTAAGTACTTGAAGTTTTTATGCTTCTTTGACATGCTGCCAACACCCAAATTCCCTGGCTCTTCTGTCTTTTTTGAGTGCTAGAACTGGCTAATAGCATATTAAGTCGAAACCAACTCACAGAACGTTACAAGGACAGACCATTCGGTCACACATCTGACAAATTCTGCATCTATATAATGAATCACATCTGACGGAGAGAAACAAGGTTGTAGGGGAATGGATTAAGATCATTTGTTGCACTGCTATCTTTTGTGTACTTAAAAGCATGTAACAAAAGTGAAAACACAAAGCCTTGTGGGCTGGGACCTTTTGATTCTCATGTCAACCAGATGTTTGCTGGCCCTGTCCATTTCGACTGAACGTATCAGTTTGGCACGTGTGGAGGGGAGGAAATGGTTGACATCAGTGAAAACGTTGCCTATAGTGGTCTGCTCACTATCTCTTCCATCTGAGGCTGCTTACCCTTTCAGAAAAGCTAATGTGAGCTTATGGTTTGTTGTGAGAGTTGGATCTGGAAAAGGCCCAAGCTGTGTGAGAAGTTGTCCTTTTCTTCCTCTGAAGGCAGCGGAAGATTAGAGTGTAGACCATGACCCTTAGATCACGGCCCTTGGATATTCCCTTGTCCCTCGCGTTCGTACAGGATGCTCTCGCTGACGGATGATTTACCAGACAGAGGGTGTTGCAAGCAGAGGACAAGCAGTGACTAAGTTCAGTGCCATGCAGGAAGCCCGCAGTGCTACACAGCACTTCGGGAAGGGACAGCAGGAATGTCCCCTCCATTGGGCCAAGGCACGCAGAGCTGTCACTGGAGTTGGTTGTAATGGCATCTGCCAGACTTAAATCGATGTCACCAGATTCCAGAGTGTCTTCACCTGGCAAAGTTTCCGTATGTTTCTGGGAGGGGACTGGTTATACTAACTGGAGATGTGGGTGCAATGTTATATCCAACCCTTTGGGGCACTCACTCTTGGGAGACATTGTGAGCTTTAGGAGCAGAGCAAGGACTTTTCTGGCACCCAGGCAGCATAGAGAAGTTCACTGGTGTAACAAAAAGATTATGAGCTGTGCTTGAAGACAAGGCAAATAACCAGATTTTGGAAATCTAAACCCTTTACAGAGGGGGAATCTTTATCTGTACATCTCATTGCCACGTGTCTCATGGTTCTGTTCTTTAGTATAACTTCTAGTGGCATCCATGGATAGTTCATGGATCAGCGCAGCCAGGTCAGATCTGGCGATGCACTTTGAGCCCTTCCCAATAACCAAAGGTGTGAAACAAGGTTGCCTTCTTGCACCAACCCTATTCACAAGTGAATCTAGTGCCTTTCAAACACCTTTTTCACTTGTACTCTGCATAGATTTGCATTTATTAGCACAGAGCCTGTTTATTTCTGTATTTTCCAAGTCCTTGTGAGATAAATGAACAACTGCAGCTTCATCTTGACTTTGGTTAGAGCTCATTTATCTCATACTTTCTTCAGTGCATGATTCCTAGGGAAGGGCAAACTTTTGGATGGACAAGGGAATCAGAAATAACAATGAGCCAGTGGCTTAGGCTGGGTATGCAAGGCAAGTTATGCTGTAACCAGTAATATGTACAGAAATATTAAGATCAAAGAAGGGAATAAGGAGATAGAAAACTGAATTTAGAAGCTGCTGAATCCTTAGCCATCCTAGTCTAAAACCAGCAGTAGCTGGACAAATAGACTTAGAAGGGCTTGAGAAAGAAAGACATTGATACAAGGATCTTGAGACACACCTTGTTTGTCATCTCCGTGCTGCTCAGTTTTATTTGTTTCATTTGTGTCCTGCTCAATTGTGTCTTTTTTCTGCCTGAAAAGTCCTGGTCTATTTTGTGATTTTCTTTGTGTAAGATGCTCCATACCTTTGATTGTTCTTTCTGCCCTTGATTGACAGCTCTGGGTTGTTCTGTCTGACATTGGGCCAGGCAACATGTTATATTCAGTATGAGTGAACCATGGGTGCATACAGTGATGTAGGATGGTTTTCCATTATGTTATTTACTCTTCATAAAATTCTACCTGTTTTTTATAAAGCCTTTTATTGCAAAATACCTGTATTGCATAGTAATAACCAGAGTCCATCACTGTGTATGTAAAGTTAGTACTTTTACTTTGTGCATCACTTTGCACTTACAAAATCTTGACTTCCATACACCATTTTATGACATTACAATGTAGTGGTATAATTCTTTATGACTGGCTCTAGCTTCTACTACACCAAAAACCACATATCGTCAGGAAAATCATCAGAAATCTGTCATGAGCTCTTTGGGAATGAAGACAAGGTATATGAATAAGATACTGATATCTGTGTTTGCTGACTTCTGAAACCAGATTTTGGAAATCTAAACCCTTTACAGAGGGGGAATCTTTATCTGTACATCTCATTGCCACATGGTTCTGTTCTTTAGTGTGATTCCTAATGGCATCCATGGATAGTTTATGGATCTCCCTTCACCCTCGAAAACCCTTTTAACCGGGTGTCATCTTTGCCAATATCCAGTCCTTGTGAGATAAATTAACCACTGCAACTTCATCCTGACTTTGGTTAGAGCTCGCATTTATCTCATACTTTCTTCAGCTTTATTGATTCATTCTGAAGCTTATCCATTCCTGATGTACCCTGTTATGGAAGGTTGTGTCACATGAACATCCTTCACACTGGAACTGCTGCTGTAAGAACTCATTTAGCCTTTCTGCTGTGTGTTAACCTCTTTGAAGGAGCCTTTCACACTTGCATCATAGTTTGGTTTCTTCAGGCTTTCTGCTCTTGGTGAATTTAAAGGAGGAGTGATTTTAGTCATTATGTCTGTAACAGGTTTTCCTTTAAAGTGCCTTAGGCCTGCATTAATATACTTATAACTGTAACTTGCTTGAGTTCTTTTTTTCTTCATTTGTCCACAACTTTATCTTCATAGAGAAAGTCTATTTCTAATATTCTAGCAGCCTATTAGCCATTCCAATCTCTTTGGTGTTCCTCAAGTCTTTTTTGATAAGTGGCCATTTTCTGTCCTATTGACATGATGTTTTTAAATATTCCTGTAGTCTTTATGTACAAGAATTTCTGTTTTACCTTTTGATTTTTTTTTTTAAACAAGAATTAACTCTGTAATTAAAGCACTGCTGTGATGGATGTTCTGCCCCTACAAGCAGCAGTGTGGTGTGGGTGTTAATATTCTTGTTAGGAACATATTGAACCAGGTGTTGTTGATGGCTCAGGAACAAGTAAAGAATTGTTCCTACTCTTGTGTATTTTCTGACCAACTGCTCTATGGAACTTGTTTTGGAGGAACATTTTGTTTCTTTTTAGTATAATACTAATTACAGGGAAACTTGGAAATGTAACTAGATTTTTAAGGTGATGTTCAACAAGGGTCTTGAAAAACTGGGTGAGAAAATTGACTTTTTAAAATTTGTTTTTTTATTTAGAAAAATAAAATCTTGAAATGGGTTTCTCAAAGCCCAACCAAGTGATCTGATGTGAAACAAAATTATTAGCTCTCATTTCAAGCAATTGTTTCTTTAAGATAAAATTGAAGGTGATCTTGATATGAAAACACAATCTGAATACAAACACTTTATTAAAAATTGATAAGATGAATATTTTGTTTAGAATCTTTTTTGCTTTTTTGGCATGAATAATTAAGTGAAATCCAGACAAATTTACAAGCACTGTTGTTATTACCACTGAGTTTGTAATTCTGCCCTTTTTCTTACTTATTTCCTCATCCCATCTTTATCCATATCTAATTGAAATTACTTCATGCCTTTCTGGGAGGGATTAAGAAATCCGAATGTCACTCTGAGCTCCAGTTCATCCAAATACCAGGTGACTCCTGCAGGGCCAGCACGTGGCAGATTCCATCCTCCTGTGGAGAGGCTGTTGGCAAGTGCTGGCCAGGGAAGCTGTGCCAGGGGAGCTGTGCCAGGCTGTGTCCCATTCCCCAGCACCTCCTCGGCTGTGACGTGCCATGGGAGTGAGGAGCACTGGATTGACAAGTGCCTTGGGCACATCCCATTTGTGGTGACTTGTCACTTCCCTTTCTTTAAATTCATTAAGGTGTTTGAGCTATGACCTATGTTTCCTTTATTTGTTAAGTGCTACTTTTTCTGAGTGAAACAAAGATGATGTAACTAAGGTAGGACTTGAGTTTAGATTTTTCTCTTTACGTTTTTTATTTCCTAAAACTCTCTGGTCACATTCCCCAGTTCCTGAGTGAGCTGGTGCACTGCCTTTTTTGAAGTTGGGAAGGCAGCTCCTTTTCTTTTGATGGTGTTAGAGGAAAAAAGGTTGGTTAGCACTTCTTTCATCTATTACCTTTCGAATGCAGCATGAGAGAAATGTGGTTGAGTGAGCAAAATAATATCCTCTCTGCAAAGTGCCTCATATGGTGTGGAAGAGGACGAGTTTCTCAGTAATGACAGCCATGACTATGGAAGAAACTTGTGGTGCAAGTGCTGCTTTTTACTACCTAGTTAATTCATCAACTGATGGATGTGATCAAAATATTAAAATATATCAGCTAGTCTATAAATCACAGTCCTGACAAAAGCAGCATTGCAGCATCCTTTGAAAAAGCAGAACTTCCTCCTTCTCCCTGATAGTTCCACTGTACATAACCCTTAAAAAAGTCCAGAAAACCATGCAGTAAAACTACCTGAGAAATAAGGGATCTCTCTGCCAAAATTATTTCCAGAATTATTTTTAATAATGGGAGAAAGGGAGAATTCAATCCCATACATGGGACTAGGATCAGCAGCAACTCATGTCCTGGTCATTGCACAGATGTGGAGTGGGTGCTTGGTTGAGTCACTTTACTCACAAACTAATTCAAAATAATAATTTTGCAAAGGATTTTGGGGAAGAATCCCTTTTCAGATAATTAATGCAAAGTAGTTAAAAAAAAAAAATCCCATTTCTTCACAAGTACCATCCCATCCCCCTCCAGAAAGCGATGTCTGACATCTGCTACTGCTGCTGCTCTGCCTGTTATTATTTGTCTTAGAGCCTCTGCCCATTCTTTTGCTTCTACAGCTGCTGCTGGTGTTTCCTCTTGGTGCTTCCTGCCTGCCTGGCCTAAATTCCATCTGACACCCTCTTGCCCCTCTGGCTTTCTGCCCAGCTGGTTAAGAGCTGGCATTCAGTTGACTGCAGCGCTCATTTCTGCAGTAGGAACATAAAATAATATTTGGGTTTAATTTTCTTTGGAGAAGCTCTTCAAGATCCTTTCATGAAGGTAATCTATTATTTTTTCATGCTGACCCTTCAGTTTGATCTTTGATCTGCAAAGGATCTTGGACCCGTGTGAGAATTGTCAATGCCTGTAAGGACTGCAGAGAAATTTGGGGCAAATTTCCTGCTTCAAAAACCATGGTGGGTTGGTTTGGTTGGGGAAGGTGGTGGAATAGAAGTTCTGTCTTTGTGTTCAACAGTTTCCCCGTCAAGAGGACTGTAAGAGGACTGGACAGTCCTGTCACTGATATCTCTGCTTCTGTAGACATTTGCCAGTAGAAGGGGGGGAAATGGAAGGAGGAATCCAGGCTGTGGCTTCTCTCTTGTTCTGTTGCCTTGGTGCCTCTCAGGAGCCCCAGAGAGGGAGTGGTTCATGTTGACTCCCTCCTCCTCAGCACTCTGGGAGACACTTGCTTCAGTCTTCAGGAAAAGAGCAAAGGGCTGTCAGGGCCTTTCCATCGCCAGAGGTAATAGTTAGGAACTGGAGAAGAGGCAAGGAACTGAAAGTGCAATGTCTTCTCCTTTGTCACCTTAAATTTCTTAAATTTAAAGCATTTCACAGTATAGTACTGAATGTAAACAAATTATGGATGATGTGGCCAAGGTATTTTGGGTTTTGAGAACTGACAGATGAAAACTTGACCTCTGAAAGGCCTAACATTTGAAAGAGCTCAGAGCTTATGGCAACAGCTTATCAGCGATATCCCCATATGTCTGATCAATATGAGTTTTTTCTTGCTCTATTAGGTCACCTAGGAAATATTCCTGTCTTCTGTATCAGCACTGATCCCTGCCAACGTGCTGAAGGGTGGGGAACCTGCTGACCTGATTATTTGGAAAAGACAACTTCTTTTCCCCTGTCCTGAAGCTACCAGCTGTATTCTATTAATGGACAAAATAGACTTCTGATAAAATATTAGCTTTTCAGCCGTGAAATAGACCCTGTCCCGTGTAGAGTTTTTTAATTTGGAACCAAAATAGATCCAGGTGGAAGAACTTAGCTACACTGCAAGTAACTTGATGTTGGCTTATGTAGGGTGACTTTGTGAAGTGGCAAGAGTGAAGAACTGCATCTACAATTTGATGTTCCCACTTGTCTGTCATCTGAACGTGGAGCATTTCTTTGCACTGGGTAGCTGTAAGATGTTATCTTAGCAGATAATGCTATGCAAGCTAGTAATCCTTTTCTTATAGGTAAAAATATTTCCTGAACAACACACTGGGACCACTAGTACAGTGCAGAGACCACCAGGGAGAGGTTGATCTGAAATGAACACAGGGAGGGATGTTCTAACTGATGCCTGAAGTCGCAGAACTGTGCCCCACAAAATAGTGGCCAAGGACATATCTTCCAACCTAAAAACTGTAGGCTCAGAAATAATATGGAAATACCAGTAAATTTAAAGGAAAAGAGCTGTTTATCTCCCTTTCTCCTGCAGATAATTAGTTTGCTGTGTTGAAAGAGCTGAATGCAAGAAGAGACACAGATCTAAAATGCCAGATTGTATAAAGAAACAATTTCCAGGTGGAGGGATCAGTCTGTTCGGAGGCACAAGGTTTGTTTCTTGCAGCTAGCCTTGAATGATGATTTCTCAGTGTTTTGCTGTTGTGCTGCCCACACCACAGTTAAGCAGTACTTTGACATTCTCAGGACTAAGAAACTACTGAATGTGGAAAAATAAGTTTGAACTTTAGGGGCAAAAATTTGTAAGTTTGTAACCTTTGTAACTTTGTAAAAACATGTAATCTTCGTGTAATTTCGTGTCTATACAATGTATTGAGGAAGAGCAGGAATAATCTTTTGCCAAAAAAACTGATTATTAAGACAACCAAGGCCGCTGAGGACTGTCATGTCTCACAGTACATATTCTTTAAATCTGTATCTGCCATATTGAGATTGCTATCAAAATAAAAGAGAAATACTACAAAGAACATCTCCTGGCTTTTAGGAATGTTAAGTAAGACTTGAAGACATTGGTAATAGTGCACTGCAGTCCTGCAGAGATACCTGTGGTGAACTTCCATCACAACATTTCTTGGTGACTCCTCCATTTAATGTGTTCTTGGGCAGGACTTCAGGGGTAGGTGCTACACATAAAATTGTATTGGCTGTCCCCACAAGTAAGAATGAGTATAAGAGGGGTTAATTTTGACTTCTTGGTTCATTTTTAGATGGTATCTTGGGAGTCTGCTTGATAATCTTAACTTGACACCTGTATATATATTTATTTTTATTGGAACAGAGAATTACATTGGACTTTAAGTGATTCCGTTTGGTTTGTAAAATGATATTTTGTTTACATTGGTTCTTCTAGTTTGTTTTCAAAACGTTGTTACAGTGAGTTCTTAAATATTTTAATTAGTGGCACATTAAAAAATACTGTTTTAAGGGAATTAAGTCATTTAAAACTAGTTAATGCTGTTCTGTATCACTTTAACCTGAATCCAGGCTGCTAATCCTGTTGAATAACAAAAACACTGAATTTCCCTCCCTAGTTGTACACTCAGAAAGATCGTGTGAAGAAAATGCACCTTGAAAGTCAGTCAAGGGAAGAAAATGTATTTTTCTCTATATCTCTAAAACACAAATTAACTCCACTAGAGTGTCAATCATGTAGTCTAGTGAAATGTCTGAAATTCCTCAGGTATCTACTTTTGTTTCATGCAATGTTTCTAATGATGTCCAATAAAACACTGAGTCTGCTTTCAAACTGAAAAATGCTTTTAGTTTTCCCATACTTATAAACATTTAAGTTCCTTGATATTATTACATGGTTTTTAGTATCATGTATTTTAAAAAAAATCCCCAAAGCCCTTAGATCTCTTCTCATTGACTTTATTTAAATATGTCAGATTTCTTGAGACCACAGAAGTACCTCAACATCATTTATTATGCATCATTTACAGCAATGTCCTCAGAACTCTAAGGCCTATAGTACACACATATGTGCATTGTACATACAGTTGGGCTTCTGTCTGGCCGTGTCAGTGCTGCCTCCTTCCATTTTCTCTTCTCCATGGTTTCCCCCTCACTGTTGTTCTCTTTGATGCCAGTGCAGGTTTTGACCCTCCATCCAAGTCTGGGCTGAGTTGTACCCCTGCATGTACACCCTGCTTTGCTACTTTTCCACACCTTCCTGCCCATTCTCTTTTTTGGGGTTAGTCCTCCTCTATACTAATAGACTGTTAACCTGGGTCACTTTGGTAGGCTTTAGGCTGATCTTGCACTGTGAAATACTGATGGAAAATCCCTCCTTCCCACCTTCTCTGCCATTCTTAGCAAAGTGAACCTCTGGGGTTGGGATAGACGTTGAGCAGCAATATCTAAAACAAGAAATTCTTGTTATGAAGAGATGAGAGCATCTGCTGTTCTTCTGTTGCCCTGGCTGCTCTCTGGCCTCCCCTCATCCTTCTCCCTTTTCAGGGCCGCATAGTCCTACACCTACCCAAGCAACTAGAGTTCACATGTCATTTCTGTTTGGCTACAGCAGCTGTCTAGAAGAGCTGCCTGGGGTTTGGGGTTTTTTTCTGCTGTGTGTGCTGAGAGCCAAGGCAATTGACATTGAATGTCAGATGTGTGTCCCTCACATTGCCGAGATCTGCAGTTTTGTTGGCTGTCACACATTTCAGTTCTCTGATGCTGCTTCCTCTACAGTCCCAGTGCAAGTGTGATTTTCCCCCTAGATAAAGAAGCACAAACTTAGAGCTCCCAGCTTCAAATAGCTCCATTATTCCCCGATGCAATTCAAAACTGCCCTTCTTGTTTTTAAGCCTCTCCCCAGGATTTCATGGGATAACTCCAGCCTTGCTAAATAACCTCTCCTCTTTGCTCTCCTCTGTTCAGCTACAAGTGGCCTTCCCTCTGACCCTGTTGCTTCTGCCACCTGGAGCAGCCTTCCTGTGTCTTGCTGCCTTTCTAACTCACCACCTACTTTTCAAATGCCATGTGAAAACCTAGTGTTTCAACCTTGCCTTGTAACAATCTGGAGCAGCTTAAGGAAAACAACCTCTGCTGTTACCCAAAGAGTGTTCAATAATTATTTCTCTAACCCTCCCAAAAACAAATAGGAGCAAGACCCCACACACATTATCCATGTTGGCTGGGTTTTTGTCCGGGAGGTAACAAGAATAAAATAAAACCTTAACAAATTACCTCTACTGCCTGACAAATGCAAAAAACACAGTATCCATGTAAATAAACCAGATTGGAACATTGATTTTTTTTTATTGTTTGTTTTTTCTCTAATGTTCCCAACAACTGGCTCTTTAAGATTTTATTTAAGAATAGATGGCATTAAGGACAGCGAGAACTCTTCAAGTAGAAATACAGTTAAATAGGCACCAAGAACATGATGATTAGAAGACTGATTTAATGAGAATTCACAATTCTGTACTGCTGAGGTGAACTATGACTGCTTTAAACCCACTGCCCTGTGGCAGCGAAACTCTGCAGTGCATCACCACAGGACAGGGACACACTTTGCAGTTTAGATCTTACACAAAGTATTTTCCTTACAGTGCTCGCTGCTAGTGGAAGTAGCAGGGCCAGAGACAAGGTAGCACAAGACAGGCTTTCAGCCTTCATCATAGTGAAAGGAAGGTTGGCTAAAATCAATGTGGCAGGCAGAGAGGGTTAGAGAACCAATTTCTACCAAAGTCCATTCTAATGCCCTTGGGAGCAGAAGGGGTAGGGAGAGAAACATACTCTGGAGATCACAAAGTCATCCTCAGTGTTTGTTCCCAGCATTATTTTTACTGACTGCTTACTCCTTTCTTTCTATAGTTCTTCAGGGCCTGTTTTCCCTGTAACTTCCTATATTTTTTCCCACTGCTGCTTGTGGCTTTGCTCATGAGTGCTGATCCTAAGCAGCCTAGAGCACCTTCTTTCTGTGTGTTTGGGGGAGGCAACACCCTGCTTCCAATTAGCAAGGCAAGTAAGTTGGCTGCAGAAGCCTCTTTCTAAGGAGAAACACCTCTAATCCTTATTATTTGTATTTGGTGCCTACTGTCCCTAGTGAAGCTCAGGAGATTGCTGTGCCTGGAGCTAGATATACAAATCTTGTCTTCATTAGGGAAAAGGTGGTTTAGATGTCTCGCTAAAGGGATCCAAAAGACTTGAGCTTAATACAAATCAGTTGCTGTTTTTAAAAGGGGGTTGTTAACTTTGAATAGCTAAAATAGATTAAAACAGCTGCTGTCTTTGGTAAGACTGTAGCAATGGTTTTAATCCGGAAATACCCGTGATGTGGCTCAGCCAGAAACTGCCAGACAGATTCTGTAGGCAGGTCATGTAGGCTTTTGTTTCTGTTACTGAAGCCGGTTACAATTTCCTTTCCATGCGAGCAGCAGTGCTTTGTGTGAGCACACAGAGGTGAGCCTGCCTCACCTGGGAAGTGTTGCATAAGACACAGCAAATTGGTAAAATAGAACTCGTACCTTTGAGCAAGTTCCTTATTTCTCTCTCAGTCTTTGCTGCTATTTACGCTGCAGGAGTGCACAATGGATAGGAAATGCTTTCACAAATGTTGACATAGCCACAACTTTCCCCTCGGGCCACTTGGCAGAGCTGATGCAGACACGCAGCCCTGCTTGCTGGGCTCCCCTTGCTGCCATTGTTCCTCATGCACTTCCTCCCGGGAAAGGGCTCCCGCACCCAGCCTGGGTGGGGTACTTCACAAATGTACCCTGTCCTTCTGGGAGGAGACCTGGAATATGGCATTGGACTAGAGGACCTTTAAGGGTTCCTTCCATCCCAAAACTTTCTATGACTTGAAGTCCCAAGAGTCAGGTCTACATTGCAAAATTTGGTTTTATCGCTGATGTTTGTTGTTCAGTAGCGTGTATTATTTTTTTTACCAAATTTCTCATATGAGCAGGAATGACATCTCATTTCTAATTTGAAACTTTGTTGTACTGAAGTGTTACACAAGGAGGAAAAATTATGCAGCTGCAAGGGGAGAGAAGAAAGGTATTGTCAACCTGAATGGTAAAATGAGGTCTATGTTTTGCCCATAATCAAGTTTTTTTCTGTAACAGATTAGCCAGCTTTATCCTGGTAGTTTATTTCAGTAGCTGTCCTTCAAAGTATAGCACTCTTCCTGTTCTCTTTCAGTACTGTGAGCACTGCAGCCATTGATGGGAACAGTTGTTCCTCCACCATTATATCATTCATGTTATTAACTATAATATATGCCAATCTAACTTCCTGATTAACCTTAATGTGGACAAAAGTCCTTAACATCTCTTTAATGTTTTCTTCAACTACTTCAGTTACTTATTCTCTGATACAGAATTAGCTTACATAATGCTATTATATTTAAATACAGCGTTTGCATCTCTGTGGGCAAGTGCTAGTTTGGTTGCAATTACTGCATTGCAAGCCTGAGGCCAGAGTGAGGTTATTGCTTGAATAATATATTAAAGGAAGGAGGCCTTTTGGCTTGTTTTGTTAAGAATCCTGGGGTGATCATTTGTATAAAACCACCAAAGGCTTATACAAGTAACACCTGTATAATCTCCAGGGTAATGTTCATCTCAGTTCACGCTAGAAAAACCTCAGCTTGAAAGTCATTAGTGAAGCAAGAGAATTGCAGAAAACCTTCCTCCTGCCTCTCTAGTAAGAGATTCAGGAATAGCTGAACCAGCTAAGAAGTATCACTCATCACTGCTCCAAAATCTAAGGAGCAAGTGGGGAGGAGGTGACTAAGAGGCTCTTGGAAACTTTTGAAATGATTGTTTTCATGCTCTAAGGGTTATATTTAACCTTCATTAAATGTTAAAGTAAGTGAATATTTTGGTTTATTTAGTGGGGTTCAAGTTGCAGTACAGACCACCACTCATTTCTGCTTTAATCTTTGCACTTGTGGAAAACGTTTACCAAGTTTAGACACTATTTAATCTTTTTCTTTCAAGTCTCTTGTCTTCAAACTGACAATAAAAATGAATCCTACTTACATCTGATATAAACCAAAACTGTGTTAATATTGGCTTTTCAGAATATCTAGGAACTCATCACTTTCTGTTTTGATAACTCCGACATGGTATCTGTGGGCTGGGAAAACTTCCAGTGTATTACTGCCTTCCAGTCGTGGCTGACACCTGCAAAACCATCCAGTGCTGGTAACACACAATTCATGGCACATATGTTGAGGAGGAACCTCAAGTGCAGTTGTTCACAGTGACTCCCTCCCAGGGCTCGTTGTGGGATAAAGGCTGTGGCCAGGCTGTCCCAGTCAGGATTTCTGAAAGGTACATAGCAAGGTTTGATTCCTTGGTGTCCCTGGCATTTTATCTTTTTGATCAACTCTACCTGCTGGAGTAAAATTTGATGATACGAACTTAAAGTCAGAGACATGAAAGGAGTAGTGAAGTTCCTTTAAACTTGCTAGACCTGCTTCCAGATAACTTCCCTGGTGTTTTCATCCTGCCAGAGAATGAGAGCTGTGGGGCTATATATCTCACAAGCAAATGACAAAGCCATGATTCTTGCCCCGAAGCAGCTGCAATCCAAGACTCCAGTCCTGTGATCAGGCTGTTGGAAACTGCCACGAGCCCTCCAAGGGCTCTGTGCTAGTACTGCACTCGGAGCACACACTCATTTTTGAGGCTGGGACTGCAGAATGTCACAGCCAGGTTTCTTAAGGTAGCTGGTGCTGAGTTACCACGGGCTGGGGAGATTCGATGGCTCTAGACCCTGGCGGGGATTTTCTGAAAACTCTGTTTCAAAACTCTTTTCCCAAACTCTTGATTCAAAGTAACGTGACGCTCGGCAGAGTTTCCTTTTAGGTCACGAGAGCTCGGCTCTGCCCTGTGCGCACACAAGGGCTGGATTGGCTTCAGCAGGAGCCAGCACGCTCTGGCAGAGACACCGTGCTGGAAACAGCATTCTGCTCATTCTTCTCTGCATTCACATTAGTGATATTTTCCAAGGTGAAGGCTGTCTGTACTAATGAAGAGAGAAAAGAGTGGATGAGGTTATTTTGGCCTGTATTATTTAGGAAGTCAGACTACGCGTTACATGACCACCTTACAATCTATAAAAAATAAAACACCAGGGCTAGTGGAGCTCACTCTGGGTCACACACCTATTGGGTCTATAAAAGTACGTATAACAAGCTTGAATACATCTCTGCCACTTGTAGAGAACCGTTCTCCTCCCCGTTACCTGAGTCTCCCCTTTTGCTGTGCCTCTGATTAGGCTCAGGACTTTCTAATATTCCTGCACTCCCCGTTAATTGCATGTGTGGAGTCTGAGGCGCTTCCCTGGAACTGCCGGGGAGTGTCAAGTTCAGCTTTTGTGTAAGCGCTGGCAGGCGCCGGGAGCAACTGGCTCTGGAGCCGGTTGGAGCGCTGCGATGGGTGGATGGGACACATATGGCAGGGAGGGGACACGGCGGGAGTGTGGGGACAACCCCCGAGGGGAGCCTGGGCTGCTGGGGCCGAGCCCGGCCACAGCCGGGACAGGGACTCTGCTTTCGGATCCCGACTCGTCCCTGCAGCCGGCTGACGTTGGACTCGGAACAACGAAAACCTAATAAACTAAAACAACAACAGGAAAAAAAAACCAGCTTTCTATCCCCCGTATAAACTTAATATTGTCTCACTTCATCTTCAGTGCTTCTTCCGCACTTCTTCTTCCCTGTGTTATAACTAGAGTTGGGTGATGCTTTGCAGCTTGCTGTTATTCACCAAAAATTCACCAAGTTCTAAAATCCTTTACTAAATTTAAAGTTTCTAAGGAATAAGGGAATGGATTTTTTTTTTCAAAAAACAATTATTACAGTAATTAAGTAAAGTTTACACTTCTTATTTAAATGACATTTTTATTTTGAAATCCAAAGTTTTAATTTAGGTAATTCTATAGACTGGTGAAAACTGCAAAATTTAATTAAAATTTCATTTTGGTTCAGTCAAAAGGCCTTATTCAACCGAAGGAAAAAAAAAAAAGTAAAAAATAAAAGAAAAAAACCAAAAACAAACAAAAAAAACCCCTCTGAAAACAAAAATTTCTGAGAGCTGAAGAAAAGTGAAAAATCTGTTCTTAAACTTCTGGTTTAGTTAGTGAACAAAACTACTTTTGTTCCATTCATCGATCTCTGCTGCTAGTAGGGTGATAAATCTTCATCCAGCTTCTGTTCAAATAATTAAGACATATTTTCTGTNAAATGAATCCTACTTACATCTGATATAAACCAAAACTGTGTTAATATTGGCTTTTCAGAATATCTAGGAACTCATCACTTTCTGTTTTGATAACTCCGACATGGTATCTGTGGGCTGGGAAAACTTCCAGTGTATTACTGCCTTCCAGTCGTGGCTGACACCTGCAAAACCATCCAGTGCTGGTAACACACAATTCATGGCACATATGTTGAGGAGGAACCTCAAGTGCAGTTGTTCACAGTGACTCCCTCCCAGGGCTCGTTGTGGGATAAAGGCTGTGGCCAGGCTGTCCCAGTCAGGATTTCTGAAAGGTACATAGCAAGGTTTGATTCCTTGGTGTCCCTGGCATTTTATCTTTTTGATCAACTCTACCTGCTGGAGTAAAATTTGATGATACGAACTTAAAGTCAGAGACATGAAAGGAGTAGTGAAGTTCCTTTAAACTTGCTAGACCTGCTTCCAGATAACTTCACTGGTGTTTTCATCCTGCCAGAGAATGAGAGCTGTGGGGCTATATATCTCACAAGCAAATGACAAAGCCATGATTCTTGCCCCGAAGCAGCTGCAATCCAAGACTCCAGTCCTGTGATCAGGCTGTTGGAAACTGCCACGAGCCCTCCAAGGGCTCTGTGCTAGTACTGCACTCGGAGCACACACTCATTTTTGAGGCTGGGACTGCAGAATGTCACAGCCAGGTTTCTTAAGGTAGCTGGTGCTGAGTTACCACGGGCTGGGGAGATTCGATGGCTCTAGACCCTGGCGGGGATTTTCTGAAAACTCTGTTTCAAAACTCTTTTCCCAAACTCTTGATTCAAAGTAACGTGACGCTCGGCAGAGTTTCCTTTTAGGTCACGAGAGCTCGGCTCTGCCCTGTGCGCACACAAGGGCTGGATTGGCTTCAGCAGGAGCCAGCACGCTCTGGCAGAGACACCGTGCTGGAAACAGCATTCTGCTCATTCTTCTCTGCATTCACATTAGTGATATTTTCCAAGGTGAAGGCTGTCTGTACTAATGAAGAGAGAAAAGAGTGGATGAGGTTATTTTGGCCTGTATTATTTAGGAAGTCAGACTACGCGTTACATGACCACCTTACAATCTATAAAAAATAAAGCACCAGGGCTAGTGGAGCTCACTCTGGGTCACACACCTATTGGGTCTATAAAAGTATGTATAACAAGCTTGAATACATCTCTGCCACTTGTAGAGAACCGTTCTCCTCCCCGTTACCTGAGTCTCCCCTTTTGCTGTGCCTCTGATTAGGCTCAGGACTTTCTAATATTCCTGCACTCCCCGTTAATTGCATGTGTGGAGTCTGAGGCGCTTCCCTGGAACTGCCCGGGAGTGTCAAGTTCAGCTTTTGTGTAAGCGCTGGCAGGCGCCGGGAGCAACTGGCTCTGGAGCCGGTTGGAGCGCTGCGATGGGTGGATGGGACACATATGGCAGGGAGGGGACACGGCGGGAGTGTGGGGACAACCCCCGAGGGGAGCCTGGGCTGCTGGGGCCGAGCCCGGCCACAGCCGGGACAGGGACTCTGCTTTCGGATCCCGACTCGTCCCTGCAGCCGGCTGACGTTGGACTCGGAACAACGAAAACCTAATAAACTANGTGCTGGAAACAGCATTCTGCTCATTCTTCTCTGCATTCACATTAGTGATATTTTCCAAGGTGAAGGCTGTCTGCACTAATGAAGAGGGAAAAGAGCGGGTGAGGTTATTTTGGCCTGTGTTATTTAGGAAGTCAGACTACACGTTATATGACCACCTTACAATCCGTAAAAAATAAAACACCAGGGCTAGTGGAGCTCACTCTGGGTCACACACCTATTGGGTCTATAAAAGTATGTATAACAAGCTTGAATACATCTCTGCCACTTGTAGAGAACCGTTCTCCTCCCCGTTACCTGAGTCTCCCCTTTTGCTGTGCCTCTGATTAGGCTCAGGACTTTCTAATATTCCTGCACTCCCCGTTAATTGCATGTGTGGAGTCTGAGGCGCTTCCCTGGAACTGCCGGGGAGTGTCAAGTTCAGCTTTTGTGTAAGCGCTGGCAGGCGCCGGGAGCAACTGGCTCTGGAGCCGGTTGGAGCGCTGCGATGGGTGGATGGGACACATATGGCAGGGAGGGGACACGGCGGGAGTGTGGGGACAACCCCCGAGGGGAGTTGCTGCTGGGGCCGAGCCCGGCCACAGCCGGGACAGGGACTCTGCTTTCGGATCCCGACTCGTCCCTGCAGCCGGCTGACGTTGGACTCGGAACAACGAAAACCTAATAAACTAAAACAACAACAGGAAAAAAAAACCAGCTTTCTATCCCCCGTATAAACTTAATATTGTCTCACTTCATCTTCAGTGCTTCTTCCGCACTTCTTCTTCCCTGTGTTATAACTAGAGTTGGGTGATGCTTTGCAGCTTGCTGTTATTCACCAAAAATTCACCAAGTTCTAAAATCCTTTACTAAATTTAAAGTTTCTAAGGAATAAGGGAATGGATTTTTTTTTTCAAAAAACAATTATTACAGTAATTAAATAAAGTTTACACTTCTTATTTAAATGACATTTTTATTTTGAAATCCAAAGTTTTAATTTAGGTAATTCTATAGACTGGTGAAAACTGCAAAATTTAATTAAAATTTCATTTTGGTTCAGTCAAAAGGCCTTTCCAAACCGAAGGAAAAAAAAAAAAGTAAAAAATAAAAGAAAAAAACCAAAAACAAACAAAAAAAACCCCTCTGAAAACAAAAATTTCTGAGAGCTGAAGAAAAGTGAAAAATCTGTTCTTAAACTTCTGGTTTAGTTAGTGAACAAAACTACTTTTGTTCCATTCATCGATCTCTGCTGCTAGTAGGGTGATAAATCTTCATCCAGCTTCTGTTCAAATAATTAAGACATATTTTCTGTATATTCCATTCCCTAGTAATATGATGCCTTCACTTTTACATAATGCTGTTTCAGGATTTATAAGACTGGAGGCAATTAATTCTAATATAATTATTTGTTACTGATTGGAGATCACTAATAATTGCACAGACTAACAGGTACAGTTCTGCAGAAAGCAGGGATAGAAGGAATACACAAAGAACATTTTTTTTAGTGTTTTCATTAGTAAATTTTAGTAAAATATAGATTCAAACAGAAACTGCAAGTCAGAGTAAGCTCTATCCTCCAGAAATGGACACTGGCTGCAGTGAGGATACCTGACAAGATATGGAGATTTGGGGGGGTCTCTACTGCAGCAACAAGGATATAAACTGCTGTCTGGTATAAATTTCAAGCAAATAAATTGTATGCATGAATAAATCATGAGTGCCAGTGTCACATAGAGCCCTCAGCTGTACCCAGAGCATTGCTAAAGTCTGTACAATCACTGCTTATTACCTAATAACTATTCTGTCGCTCCTGATATAATGCCTATTTTTTGCATGAATTGCTACATTCACAAAAGCCTCAAAAATATCTCTAGTGATCAAGTCCTGATTATAAACTGCACATGAATTCAAAGGTCCTGTTCCATAACCTTTGTTTGACTTTGAAATGTGCATACCATTTCAGGCGGCTTTGGAGTTTAATGCAATCTGTTTCCACTGAAGGCAAGCAATACTGGAAATATGATTACAATAATTGTATTATGAACATGGTATTGTCATGATCAAGTGAAGGGCTCCAAAATGTAACTGATAAAATTGTAGCTTTGACCTCCATCTTTAGCTTAAAAACCTGATCCAGTTCAAATATCACTCTGTATTAGCCTCGTTAGCACAAAAGCCAGCCTAATAGTTCAATCCCCGCTCCCAGGAGTCACTTCACAGACAATATTCGGGTAAACAAGACCTTGTGGGAGGGGAGAAACAGGATCCATCTTTTGATGTCAGTTTAGAGCGTAAAAGGCTAAATCATGCACTGTAACAGTTCCATCAATTCCCCGGAGTTGGAGCAACAGAGAATTCGATTTGAAATTCCTATGTAAACACACTGGGGCGAATTCATGGTTGATATAAATTGTTGTAACTTCTTGACTGTATTTGACTCACTGAAACCAATGAATTTGGGGCTGTTTACACCGTATGAGGATTCATCCCCTTCATAAATATTTATGCAAAAAACGAAAAAGTTATAGTAATTTAAAAATATTTCACTATGGTGTTCCAAATCATACAGAACCTAGTAGACCCCTTCTGCTTTGTTTTCTTATCCTCTGGCTTCATTCAGGTCCTAATTGGAACTTCTCAGCTAAATGTGGAGAGAAATGTGTGAATTGTACCAGTCCCACCACTAGCTTCAGTTTGCAGAAGTGCCATTGATACAGACTTCTGCATTTATTTTGGGTGGAAAGTGTCTATTTAAATTGTGAGATCAATCGTCAAATTAGATGTGTGACTGCACACATCGTCCCACTGTTTATTTTCTTTTCTGGCACACTTGTGGCTCTTTGGGTTTGAAGAATGTAACTCAATTGGAAAGAGCCTCGGTGATAAAATGGTCATCACATAAGATGTCTTTGTGTTGTTTTGAAATGTACTATTACAAGGCATTTTAATAAACTTTGTTTTTATTTTCCTTGATTAATAACACATTTGCTTGTGAATTTTCTGGGATGTTTGATTCATGGTCTTTCCTTTCTTTCCCTTAGAACTCCTTGGTGGCAGCAGCCTACAGGAGGCCTTATGGGACTATCCCATGGCGAT
Organism: Calyptomena viridis; assembly: GCA_013390005.1. Classification (NCBI taxonomy): domain Eukaryota; kingdom Metazoa; phylum Chordata; class Aves; order Passeriformes; family Eurylaimidae; genus Calyptomena; species Calyptomena viridis. The sequence goes on along the minus strand of WEIV01014374.1, from coordinate 242,235 downwards.
CTGACCTGGTTCTGGCTTTGTCCAAGTAATTTTAGTCGCACTAACACTTTTGACCCCCGGTGTCATTGATAAGCTCCAGAGCACTGAGTGCTGGGTCAAAAAAGTTTTGAAAGATCTACAGAAAACTAAATTCTTAAAGCCATGTGATTGATATTTATTTGTTTTAATTATAAATATCGAAAATAATACTCTGTCACTTTCTCTTCTCTGCCTAGGCACACTCAGAGAAGCTGTTTCATGGACAGTAGATGCATTACGTGTATTAAACATTGTCAGCAATGTAAAGGAGAACAGTTCTGTTTCCATTTTCTCTATTTAATAGCCGATATTATTTAGTAGGAAAGACACTGAGCATTGTGTAAGGCATTAAGCAACAGCAGCTGATCACTTCTACTAATATGGTTTCACTATAAAATATTGTCATCTTCTTTTGATTGGCATTTGCCTTTCATAGAGATGTTTGGCTAATGCATTGCTTAATACTCTCTTTTTTTTTCCTCTTCTTTTTTTCTTTTTTTTTGAAACTGACTTTTATCTTAAAACTGTTTTTACAAAGCAGAAAACTGCATCCCTTTGAACTTATCCTCTGATGTCATAAGAGCTGGGAGCTGACATGAATTACGCTGTGAAAATACTGACATTTAGAGCTAGGTACCAGCATGTACTAAAATACAGTAACGCATGTTGTGCTCAAGAATATTTTTTTAACATACTGTTATTAGTGGCAGGCTCTTTGCTCTGAACGCCTTTGATAAGTGAAATTAGCACGCTGTTTTTCCAGCCTATGTATGGTAAATTCTTTCCCCTTTTGGGGTCAAAAAATATAAATATTAAAGAAAACTCCGAGTGTCGCTATTTGCAAGGTTACAATGTTTGTTATTAGAACTGTGGAATATGTTCAGTCTTTTAGGGAAGATGGTATGAGGGACCCATGAAAGGACGGGAAACATCTCTCTTTGCTGGCAGCACGCCTGTATCAAACATATTGCTCCCAGTGCCATCCTGATGGCACTGTGGGGAAGGACAGTTCAGCTATGCAGTAGGAAAACATGCCATCATATCCATATTTCATAACACAGCACAAGTCAGTCAGGAGTGTAAGTTAATTAGATGAGGTTCTTTGCAGGAGGCCAATTCTGTGGACAGCTAAAAAAACTGAGTATGTTCAGTGGAATTAGGTCCCTAATCTTAATCCCCTCCCAGGAGAAGCAGGAAAATGCAGGAAGCACTTTGCACAAGGCTTCCTCTGGGTCCCCCAGAGATGTCCCACAGAGAAGCCTGGTTTTAATGCTGCATTCCTTAGCACAAATAAAGCACAGCTTTACACCCTTACTTGTGCAAAGTTTTAAAAGGGACACTTATTGTACCCTACAGCATAGGTATAGTGAGGCACTAGGGACAAGTACCTTCCCTTATTTTTTTTTAAATACAGCAGGATTATGCCTTACATGGAGACAAAGTGGACTTCGTATCTTAAGTAGCATAAGCAAATTATATAGTGCTGTGCATGCTATAAAGAAAGCTGAATTTAGCACAATTTATTTTCACCTATATAGTATCATATCAGTCCTCTAACTGTTGCTTGTATAAACAGTTTTGATTCCATCAGGCAATCTTCCTGATTGTGTTAACAGAGATTACTTTTCCCATGGGTATATAGAAAGCCTGGAGATGCTTTTAATCTCCCTGTTTGTCCTATCCAAAGAAAAAAGATCCAACCAATCAAAAAGCCCCCAGCCTTTTATTTTTTTGAATCTAGTCCATAGCTCCTGGAACTAACTAAAACAAGAGAAAAAGAAATCCAATGCATTTGTAAATAATTCCAATTAAGAATAGCAGTTTTGGCCGGCTCAGGATGCCTGGGCTGTGTATGGAAGCAATTCTGCTGGCTCTGTCCACTGCCGGCTGACCCTGCTGAGCACGGGCTGCTCCCCAAGGTCCCTGCAGGGCAGTGAGGAGTGGGACAGCCTGGGCTGCCTGGGCACACTCAGTGCTTGGTGTGCATGTAGAGCACGGATAGCCTCCCTTGCCTTAGGAATGTCAAGGGGCACTGCAGCCCGGGCTGTGCCACAGGCAGGTAACAGCCCTGTTCGCTTTGTGGTAATGGAGGAGCCTCGTGCCCGTGGCAGGGATCCCATGTGCTCATCACCAAAGGTAGTCCCAAGCCCCTGAGCTCCACCCGAGAGGCTGTGGGTGAATGCAGGAGTGTTAAGGAAAGAGCAGGGGCAGCAGCTGAGAAAGCTGGTGGTGCTGAGCACAGAGCAGGGGCAGGAGGGTCCCCAGGGTCCCTGAGGCTTTCCCTCTTCTTTACTGTAACCATGGGTGACTGCACCCTCTGTGCATCCACACAGGAGCACTAGGAAAAATAATGCCTGGAACTGGTAAATGTGAAGGTAACCAGCTATACAGAGAGCACACTAGTGTGTGTTAAGTACAAATAATCATTTACACAATAATTACACAGCCCTTATCAGTCATCTTTACCAATTGCTTCTAGGAAAAGCAGTTATCTCTGATAAAGACTTCTGCTATTTGTAGGCAGGCCTGGATTTAAAACCAGAAGATAAAGTGATATTCAAAAGGAAGCGTTGCTACTGAATGAGCCCTCAGAAGGAGGACTGATGCAGCATTCTGCTCTTGTTTGATCCCCTGTGTTGCTGCTTTACTCATCTAGAGTGGACCTGGCTTTGAGCTGTACTCAGCAGGAGGACACAGAGGTGCAGGGTTTGCTCATGGAGGTTTCACCCTTCCCATACCACCTCACCAGACTCTTGGCCACTCTTTTCTCCCCTGACAGATGAACTCAGGCTGCTTGAAATAAAATGCTGATGAAGTTTTGTTCACGTCAAAGAATGGTGTTCTGTTAAACTTTAGAGTCTAACGTTTGCCTTGATTTTTAGGGTTCTCTCTTTGCCAAAATAGTGTAAAAGATGTGAGAAATTTTCATCTTTTTTTTTCTCCCAAAACAATATAAAAGGAGGAATAAAATACCCTAAGAAATAACCAAATCCAGGCAAATGTACTTTAGCTTTGAAGAAGGAAAGGCAAAAAGAAAACGATTTGTGATATGTTTTTCCAGAAATGGACTATTTGAAGGGGAGGATAGTTGCTTGGTTAGAAATAAAGGATGGGAATTATTAGAAGAAAAGATACACCAGGAAAAGGAAGTTTGGAAGAGTATGAGAGATGCAGCAGGGCTGGAGCAGATGCACACTGAGAGATGCCAGGGTACCATATGTGGCTTACGGGTTGATGGTCTGTCATCTTCTACTGCCCCAAGTTCCCTAAAAGTTATTCCAATAGGAGGAATGATTTTCATCTTCTCTAAACCACTCACAATATTTTGAAAAAGAGTAATGAGAAAAGAAAAGTGAATGAAGGGGTAGAGGTCAGGAGAACTTGCAGGCTCAGTAATGCATAAGAAGGTGGTAGAGGTTGAGAGAGGAGCAGAATCCCCCAGGAAAGGAGGGATTTGTGTCTAAGCTCAGTGGTGGAGGCAAAGGCATTTACACAGAGGTGTTTTGCTATGAGGCTGGTGGGATGTGCAAGGCACAGGATACAGAAAGGGATGAGAAGAGGTGGAACATCAAGCCTGAATGTACTGGTGACAAAAGACTTGTCAGAAGAAACTCAGGAAAAAGAGGTCAAAGTTAGGAAAATGAGAAGGCTATTAAGAGCTTTTAAAGTTAGAAATTTAGGAAAAGTTGAGATGTTTTGCAATAGAAACCTGTATCTCTGCTACCCTTTCTTTTTTTGCTCCTTTTCTCCAGAGAATTAGGAAAAAATGCAAGAATTTTGTACACAAGCTGAATTTGCATTTAGGTGCACTTTCTAATATTTTGGGGAGTTTTTAACGTAAAGAGAAGGATTCTTGGACAACCCCCTCTAAAACCTAAAACCCTATCACTGTCAGCAAGGCTGCCACAAGCTTTGTGGGTGTTGGGCTTGAGTATCTTCTTCTGAGCCTTCCCAATTCCTGCTCCAGCAGGATCAAACCTTAACTTATATGTCATCACCACTAGGACACTCCAATGATTCCTGTGAGATCATCCCCCCTTGGCTGAGCACCGCTGTTCACACCAGAGGTACCTCTGTGCTGAGCTGCTCAGGGAAGGGGTTTTACAAAGTGGGAGGTAAATCAGTGAGTTGAAGTGCAACCTCCTGAGAGGTACGAGCCAAAAATTGCCGTCAGGATCCCGCCCTCCACTGCAGTGGATGGATGTGGCACAGTAATACATCTCTTGTGTGTATTGAAGACTTCTGTGGGAAATTAAAATCAGTGAAGGCAGCTGAAAAGCCTTGTTCTGAACAGGCTGGATCCCAGCAGGGAGAACTGGCTTAAGCCTTGGCTCATGAAGTGGTGCCTCTGGGGGCTGGAAGCTTTTTCTTTACAGTTTGAAAACCTGTATTGTGTAAAATTGTTTAATGCTTACTATTCAATTGATTTTAAAGTGGATAATCATCACTGAGCTTTAAATACACAGAGCTTGTTGTTGGAGCTACAGCTTTTCTTTGTTAATACTAACATTAAATATTTATTCTGGATAAGGATAATCCAGTAATATGGGGAAACACCTGCGATTGAACTGCTGTGATTAGGATCTCTACTACACACTTCTACTGCCAATATTTTCACAAACCTCACTATATTCAGTGGTAAATAGTTTTAATTCATTTTCCACTCCTTTTGTCTCACAAATGTGAATGTATTTGATGCATGAATCTTTGCAATTGGTTGTAAATCCCAATTCACGTCTTTAAGGACCTGTCCTGAATTGTTGAAGGAGTTCTGTCTGACAGAAGCCCTTCTTCTCCCTCCAGCACTAATTGGGTGATGATGATTGGGTAGTTTTGGGAAACAATAGAGCAGGAGAAGGCAGCTGGAGACAGTATGTGAGGAAACCCAAAACTGTGCACAGATTTAAAATTTTATGAAGCTGCATCAAGGTACTGTCTCACTTCAATGAAACTATTACCAACAGGCAGTTCCTCTCTGGTTGCTTGAAGAGCCCCTTCTGTGTGGCTTTCTAGAACCTCTAAGAGGGTAAATTTTTTACTTGAGAAGTGGAGAATGAAGTGATGTGTTTCTCCCACTGGCAACAACATAGCCAGGGAAAGCTGATGCTGAATACCTTTGTTATATATATATCAATGTTAGATGCTTCTTCATTTAGTGTTATAGGTAGTATTTTTCAATGTGAAATATCTGATACTTCTGGCTTTTTAATGTCTTATTGATATACCATGCATAAATTCAATTACTTCAAATAGTATTTTGCTCCAAAATTACTTAGGTTTTTTTAAAAGACCCTCTTCAAAAGGAAACAGTTTTGTGGCAGTGGCATTTATTAAAAACCAAACAAACTAAAAATCCAGCCTTTTCACAGCAGTTGTCATACATCCTTGTAAATATCTGATTGGGCTCTTCCCTGCATGAAAGTACTGCACTTCAGAACATTATTCTGAGCTTTAATTTTTGTAGATATAGTCATTTCTTTCAATATTAGTTACTGTTAAAACTTGTGTAAACCTGGACCTTTTAAAGTCAGCAGCAAACTTCCACTTGCTTTAGTGAAGCTGAGATTTCTCTTTCTTGGTGGAAAGAGAAATGTCTCTTTCAGCCTTGTAAAAAGGCAGAGGTAGAAAATGATCAGGCAGAGTTTAAAGGAAGAGCATGTGAGCTGTGGTCCCAGCTTCACTCGCCTGCCTGTGAGAGACCTGGAGAAACTGTGTGTGATGAAAAGGCTTGTTCTTTAATTTCTGTCCTTATCTGAAAATCCATGATCAGGAACTACCCACATCCTGAATTATTTCAATCCTTAAAAAGCAATTGCTGTTCCCTCAAGGGCGACATTTCAAAGTACTCAGTACTGGTCCTGCGTGTCCAGGCAAGAGATGTGTGCTTTCACAAAGCTAAAAATCCACTTTACAAAATGGATTTTGCAGCAGAGCACATCTAACTCAGACTGGTGTGAGGGCTCTGGAAGTTAGAAAAGTGTCTCCAGCCTTTTCCCCTCCTGTGCTGTTTTGTGCCACGATGTGAGTGCAAATAAATAGGAGTGTTTGCTTGCTTCCATTCGAGCAATTTAACGCCCACTGAAAACAGCTTTGTAATGAATCCCTGCTTCGAGTAGGAGTGCAGATGACAGCAAAGAAACTCAGTGCTTCTGTTTTCCACGTTCTGTTAACTGTGTTATGATCCCAGGTTCTATACAAAGCACTAAAAGGCAGCAAGTACTATTTTTGTTATAACTTAAGCAATAAATAACATTTCCATAATAATTTCAGTTGTATTTTACATAGCTTTTTGATCAGGTTAAATTCATTCATGATAAAAGAAACGTTATATTGCTGCTTAACCTACAGATACTCTTGTTTTCTTGTAGTTTGTCTCAATACTTCTTTAAAGGCTCCAGTGAAATCTTTCTATAGACTACTGAATATCCAGGAAGTGTGGCACACCTTTTCTTCTGGCTTCCAGTTCTGCTTAAGTTCTTTTTAGAAAAGCTTATCCAGCTGAAAAACACAGCCAGTTAAAGATGCTTTTCTTTGTATCAAGTCCTTCCTTCATGTACTACACTGTGTAGTAACTATTATTCTTATAACTGGTGAGTGCAGTCTCTGGGATAAACATTTTCTATTGTAATTATTTATTCCAGAGCTGTGGTGTCTGTATGTAGCCATGTTCTCTAATAAGGAATAGGCAGAGGATATCTAATATGTAGATGAAATCTAATATGTAGATGAAATCTAATAATAACCTGGAGGTTGTCCTTTTTCAGCTCACTGAATTGTGCAGTAAGTGGGCTGTGAGCAGTTCAACTGTCCTGTGCAAGCAGGGGAATACAGTGGCACCAGGGTATCACTAATGGGTTGGCTGCCTTTTGCTGTGGCTGTTTCCATAGTGTGTAAGTCTGGATTATTACTTTTTTTATCCATTGAAAAGCAATAAACAAGGAAGGTAGAATCCCACAGAAAAACTGTGTATCTTGTTTAGGAGGGGTTTTTTCTGTGTGAGTAAAGGGCTAATCCTATATTTAGTCAAGTTATGGCCCCCAGGTCTGCAGGGGAAAGAACATCCCCCAGCACTTAGACAGCAGCAGCAGCAAATGAAAGGCACTTCTTCATTTTCAAAGTGGAAAGTGGGAATTCAGCTGGGTTAGAGAGCAACATCTAGACTGTGGTTTTCTCTAGGTGTCAGTCATATAATCAAACACATGTAACAGCTCCACAGAAAGGAATATAAAGTTAAAATCAGAAGCTGAAGGTGTTCCTGTCATTGTGAGGTGTTAGAAACCACGTACGCATGAAACCAGCTGACAAGTAATAGACTGTAATGAACACAAACCATTTATTTTTAAGCAACAAGTGCAAAAAGAGAAGCCATGAGAGATGTGTTTTTATAGAAAGTAAAAATTCCAATCACAACAAAAAAAGGTGATAGCAGTGAATTTAGTACACTTCAGTAACTGTTCCATACCAATAGGCCTGTTTTCCTTTTAAACTGGTTCCAGATAGACAGGAGAATGTCCATACCACATCTGTCACCAGGCAGAAACACACAGATTTGGACACTTCTCATCCTTTACCTCAGCTCTCCGTGGGAGAAACTTCACTCCATCCTGCAGAGCACCACCATCCTGCCAAGCTGCCCCACTCCCCCTGCTCCTACCCGCTGCTCCAAGGGCTGGGGACTCCCTTTGGCACAACTCCTACTCTCCTGGGCACCCCTGCTGCCTTGGCAGGGCTCAGGCTGCTTTATTCTCATTATTTTTATCTGATTCTTTGGGTGACATCATTCAGTTTCACTTAAGCTACTGAGAAGACTGGAATACCTGCAAACACATTCAGGTTCTTATATGTGTTGAACTGGGGGCCAAATAGCTGCAGGGAGCATTCTGATTTGAGGAGTTTGTTGCTGTGGTACTGACATTTGCTTCTAAACCCAGCACATTCTCAAAGCTCGTTTGTAGAGCCCTCATGAAATGATCTGGGATCCTTTGCTGAGATGAAACATTTTCTTTGTTTACTTTATAAATGACAAATTTACTTATCCAAACTCCTTTTTCTGTGTTGCCTTAGCACCCATTTACATAGGAAGGCTTAAAAAAACCCGAACAAATTAAGTGAAGATGTGAATTTAAAACAAATTACTTTAACTGCATTAAAATGCTGTGTAGGAATTCTTTTTAGAATTTGAGTGCTCTAAATGCCTTTAACTTAGTGGACTTGAAAGCTCTTGGTTGTGAATAAGTCAGGGGCTGAGGCCAATTAATTAATCCACTTTAAACTCTAATTCAGTATAATTTCCTGAATGTGTGTCTGTAGGCAATTCTCAGGAGTACACACTGCAGAAATGGAAACTAGTGAGGATTGTACTTTCTTTTAAAGGACTTTGGTTCCCATCTGTGTCTGGTAACTATTCTTCATAATCTAGTCCCGAGCATTTAAAGATTCTGCAGTGACTGTGTTGTTGGAGACCTGGGTTTGTTACCAACATCTTACACAGTCTCCATAACACCATCAAATTTTCATTAAGCGTTTCACTAAGAAAATGAAAGTTTCTTAGAGATACTGCTCATGTCAGCCTTCCCAACTATTTCTAGTCTTTTTTTAATCTGATGCAGTGGAATTTAGAGAAATACTGTGAGCTTTGTAGTAAATCTTCAAGGGAAAATTCTGTTGGCAGAACGTAAGGCACATACCGATCATCAGTGTTAGATGCTGCTTTAGCATGATGTATGCTGACCCTAATAATATGCAGAATATAGCTTAGCAGAGTTTGGGGTTGTAAATGCTGTAAGCTGTGCATTGTGGTGCAGCAGTGTTGTGTGCACAGTTTCTTCTCCAGTGATCACTTGGAAATTCTAATTTATCCTTTTCCAATATAGAATGTAATAGCATCGCTGTAAAAAAAAAAAATTCTTGAATGTATACCAAGTATTTAATGGCAAAATCACAATTTTTTCTTCCACTTAGCCATTTGGCAATGGAAAGGCCCTACTGTGTTCTTTCTTTGAAGTCTGAAAAAAATCTGGCCTAGGTTCGATATTTGGGGAAAAGAGATTTGTCTTGTGTAACAATTATTCTCCTAATGCCACGAGACACTCCGGGTGCGTTGTGTTTTCCTGACATAAACATTTAGCTCATCTTTTGTTTTTATACAAATGGCTACTCAGATGAGACTTGCAGCATTTGGAAAGACAAGAAAAGTCCCTTCTAAAAAGGGATTGTCTTCTCATTAGCCCTACCGATTTTCCAAAAGATTTTGCTTTGTGCAATGCATTATAATTATATGACAGGGGAACAGTGGAGAATATGGCATAGCATTTCCCATAGGTTTCCTTTCTGAGATAAGAAAGATAAACATTCTGCTTCACTTCTCCAAGAAGGACAAAAAAAGCCCTCAGCAGTTTCCTGCGAGGCAGTTGGATGTGAGCTGCTCGCTGGAGCTGAGGCTTTCCACGGCCAGACAATGCCGTGTGTCGTGCAGGGAAGCTGGGCGTACAAAGTAAGGAAGCCCCCTGGACTGAGGTGTGTGTCCTCGGCTTCCTGAGAATGTGCCTTATCGCCCAGGGGTCCCTCCACACTCACACGGCTTTATCTGCGCAGCTCCCGGAGGAGGAGAGCAGCTGTTTATTTTTCCAGGGCGCTCTCTGTTCTGGGGGAAACAAGGGAGGCCTTTAATTGGATCTCTCTTTTGTTCCTGGATTGCTGCAACTTCAACGAAATCGGGAGGAGCAGGAGCAGGACCGAGGTCTGGTTTAGGGTATGCGTGGCTTGACTCTCAATGACCCACCTCTGTTTCAGCCATGACACCCGGGCCAGGGAAATATTTTGCTTAGGCTGGCTTTCCTAAAGCAGGGAGAGGATCTCTGGTTACAGAAGGAGCGAGCAGCAGCGATGCTTTCAGTTTGCTCCACTCCCTAGTGAACTTCTACGGTCTGAATTGTGCAAAAGGGAAAAAAATGCCCAGGCATCTCTTTCTGATACCAGCTGGGAAGTATGTGCTGCAGTTCCCAAAAAAAAACTGCATTGGGTGAGAGATTTAAAAGCTTTAGAAGGGTTCAACGGGAGAAGCTGGAAAACTGCAGTAGTGCTCCCAGTGTTAGTGGTTAATGGGACAGTGTCAAACACGGAGGGGTGACCTCCTCCATAGCTTCAGAGCTTTGCAGTTCCCTGCACTTTTGCTTTCCCGTTTAACTTTCTCGTTTGTAACTTCTTCTAGTATTCTCAAACCAAGTTTTGTAACGCACTGACATCTGCTGTGTGTTTGACTAATACAGCTGCTAAAGAACGAGAGTACACGGCCGAGGCAGAACGGGGCTTGAGGAATTGAATGTAAGATAAGGGGGAAGGACCGAGGGAGAACCTGGTAACTTTATTATTGGTACAAGAAGGTAGGAGGGAGTAAACCACTCTGCCCTTAAAGACCTTATATTATAATTGTTTTATGGAAGAAATGCACAAAGTAAGCTAATTTTAGACATACAAGCCAGCAGTTCTATCGACAGACTGAAGTTACCACCATTTAGAAAAAGCTACATTAGCTCAATTTTTCTTTTATTTTTGGTCTAATCAGGGTTGTGGTGATGAGGTGGCTGTGGTGTGGTGGGCATATTGTCCTGATAAATAGCTTTTCTGCCAGTTTTCAAAAACTGAACTTGAGAGGAAACGGTGCAACTGAATAACCTCACTACCTGCACAACAGGCACTGTGTCATCTACAACTGTTCTGCAAGATGGGAGCAGCCTCCACCCCACCAGCAAATAATTGCAGGTACTGTAGCAGGAGCTGTTGCACAGTAGCATCACTTTAAAATACTAGACCAACCAGCAGCAAAACTTACTGCAGGTCTAGAGCTTCCCTGAAACGTTTTAACTGGTGATTGAATTCTGGCTGGGGTGAGAGGCAGCAGAGGTGCTCCCTTGCAATAACCAGCAACCATCCCACTGCTGCCTGTGGGCTGAAGGTAGAGCCACACGTGGCCTGTGCCTCACTCAAACCCCACTCCCAGCCCCAAGCTCCTGCCTCAGGTACATTTTGGCTGGATATTTCAGAGACCCAGGGCAGTATTAATCAGAAATCTTCTATCAAAACAGTTTTAAACAAGAAACTGACCTTTGCCCAAAGGAGTAGTTACATAGTTTTGCTTTTTGCCAAAAATCGATAGTATTTCTACAGAAAAACTGAAGCCAGGCTGGGATTTTTTTGATACATTGCTCAGCTGAAAACAATTGTTTATAAAACCACACTTTTTTTCCCCTCAAAAACTAAGTGTTTTGCTGGTTTCAGGAAAGAAACTCTTTCCTGAAGATTTTCAAGGCTGAAAATTTAACAGTCTCTTTTGGAAAGTGGGAAGCCTCCTAACAAATGGTTTCTCAAAATACAGATTTACACCAGCTTCATGAATCAATGAGTTATGGGTTGTCCCCCACATTAGTTCTTCGAAATAGGTGACATTAAGGTAGTAACTCTCTGAGCTAGGAAAGACTCAAGATATTTGATCAAAAAAGAATGGATGGCCTTTTTTTTTCTTCTTCTATCCCAAATCTGGCTGTAAGGCTTGTTTTGTCAATGTATAGTTTACTAGGAAAAAAAAGGCTTCAAACTTGTCATAAACTGTAATTTCTCCTTTTCTGAATTCCCAGCAAATGTGCAAAATTTCTACAAGGCCATGACAGGGCTGATTAACACCTCACCAACAGCAAGAACTGAAACAGAAAAGTACCTTTTCATTATGAGGAGTCTTAAACAGTAGGGGAAATCCTGCTCCCCTCAAGATCAAGAGGGAAATTCCTTTTCAGCTTCAAAAGAACCAAAATTTAGCTTAGCATTGTTCTGAAAGCTGTTTAAAAGCTCACCATTTCTATCACTTTGCAGTCATCCCACAAGCAGAGAAAAGGGATACAGCCCTTTACACCCGTATATCAGATTTACAGGTCAGTAGAGGGCTTGCTCCTGGGGCGGTATCCAGGAACATTTCCTAAGGGCTTGTAGCATTAAATGGCTGCTGCCTTTTCCCCTCTCTTTCATTTTTGGTGTGGGTTTTTTTTAGTTTGGTTTGCTTCGCTTTTGGGGTTGTTTTGTTTGTTTGTTTCAATGGAGTGGTGTCTGCCTTAAAAATCTGTGCTGAAGTGCCCTTCATTCATTGTTTTTAGTATCTCTTATGGTCAAGCACAAACTGTCACATTTTCAAACTGAGGTGTCTGACGTTACCAATCACAATCAGTTTTTAGACATATAAGTTCCCAGATGCATTTCAAAGTATTGCATATTACCTAGTTCTGAGAAACCACATATAGAAAAATGTGACATTAAATGACTAGGGGAGGATCCAATATCAAGTAGAACTTTGCTTTTTGCCTTCCAGCAATGATGCTGTTTGTAAAATACTTGAATTGCCCTAAAGGTGATGTGCTGCTTAAATGCTGGATAATATTCTAGTCATAACATCAACTAGTAGAGGCTCATACTTTAAGGAGAGTTGTAATGTTGATTAATTAACTTGCCAGGTGAAGCTGAGCCTACTTCTCCTCATTGGAGTGTATAAGGCTGCGTTTGGTCCTTGATATGCACTGCATATCCTTAGAGCTCTCTCTGTAAGGATGCAGGGATACACAAAGCACTAAAAGCTAACACATCACTCAAGGCAAAATCCTGCTGAAAAAGAGACAGCCAAACCCCTTGATTTCCTCCGCTATTGATTTAAGTCAGATAAAATCAAGGTTAAAAGAAAATGCAACCATTGTGCCCTGCCCCTTAAAAATGAACCACAGAAGGACAACGGATTTTAAATTTTTTGAACTGTTATTCCAAATAGCTGGTGAAGATTTTAGCATACATTCAGCGCAGTACATGCTTCCATACTCAGTGAGTATTGCAAGAGTTAGGTCACACATGTAGGCATCTAACAGAACTGGCTCAAGGCAATATTCAGTCATGTGGCACATGTATTAGCCTTTCCATGCAAATAATGTTATTTCATGCTTATTGTGAGACACCTATGGCAGCAGGAAGATGAAGGTGGATGATACAGAGCTAGGTGCCTAATGGGACAAAGAGGAAGTGGGAGAAAGAATTATTTTGCAAATAATTGCATTTTGTTGTTAAATAACATAAGCGATGTTTATATTCTGAACCTGTGTGCATCATGGCAATTCTTATGAGCCCTGAGGGCATTTGTCCTCTGTCCCACCTGTGCCTTTGGCCAGAGTTCTGCAGGAGCTGCTCTGGCAAAGGGATCTGGGAGATGGGCTGAAGAGCACTCAAGGTGTTCTCCCCCTTCCCCTCCCCAGGCAGCACCATGTCTGTGGGCTGTGCTGGCCACCCCATGGGGAACATGTCACTGTGTCCTGACCCCCATGCAGAGCTGGTGCTGCCTGACCACCTTGTGCTGACTGGCTCTGGCAGAACTTTTGACTTGAACCTTGGCTCACAGGGTGGAATAAGTTGTGCCTAGCCCAGGGTGGACTCACCTGTGGGGCTTAACTTCTCCTGACAGCTATTCTTGTTACGGCTGTCTCTCTTTTATTTCAAGGGATTTGCTTCAAACTGGATGGAAAAGGGAAAACAAGTTGAAATGAAATTGTATGTAAGTAAACAAACTGTGATAAAATGAGCAGGCTGAACTTTCATCTACATTTCAACTGGATTTGAACCAAGCCCCTTCTGAGAGTCTTAGAAAGTTTAGTTAATTATTTTTTTGTTTGGTCTTCTCTGCATTTCCCTGCTCTCATTGTGACCAAGGGGAAAAATGCTGGAAAACCAAGGAACTCTGATACAGTTTCTGGCCAGGTCAAAAGTAGGACAATCATGCAAATTCCCATGTTTGGTAAATTTCCAGTTCAGGTTTGCATAATCAGAAGGTTGGAATGAGTTTGAGATAAACTAAAAGACCTCAGGGTGATCATACACACAAAAATCAACTTCCAGAATTTAGGCGGCCAAGCTTAAATATTCAACTTCTCCAAAGTTTCTGTTCTTGCCATGAAGGGAAATTTGGTGGTTTGGGTTTGCATTGTGCTTCCAAGCCCACTGATCGCTGGGACAAGGCAGGGACTGAATGACTATCTGAGGATCAGATCCACCTTCCACTGGCACCACAACCTATATCTCCAGTGATTGTGTGCTTTCAAATCATGTATTCAGGTTTGGGGAGGAGACTGTGTGTAATCTGAAGTTGACTTTGGCTAAAGCTTAGCTCTTTTCCTCCAGAAGGAAGAAAATTACTTCTATCACATCACTTTTAACCTGATCTTGAGACATGGCATGTGGTTTGATCCAACAAAACAAATTCTTTTCTCAGATCAAACCTAGTTATATAACTTACAATCTTATCATCTTTGTAGAAGCACAGTAGTTACATTTAAAAGGAAACAAACTTGTGCTTCTGATTGTTTTAAATTGCAGCATGTACTCAATAGAGGCACAGCTACAGCTGAGAGGGAATAGATTGTCAAGTGCCCCAACTCCATCTGGGGAGCTTAGAAAACAGGAATGGCACTACAGGTCCAGTTCCTGCAGGCTGTACGTACATCAGTGGGGTTATGCCACATACTCCTCCTGAACACTTCAGGTTTTTGAGAGGAGGTAGGTGCTGTTTGTAGGGGCATGGTAGTCCTCCCTCACCTTAACTCTGCCCTCGGTATATGGCAGGGTGTTCTCTGGGTGTTTCAGCCAGGGCTTCTGTTCAATAAGCAGATGGGGGAGAAGCTTGTGTGTATATAGAGTTATTCACAAATTGTTTGGATAGGTAATACATACATAAATTCCAGATGTGGACAGCCTATTTTAAAACAAAAGCACCCTGTTCCTGGCTAATGTAGCCCCTTCTGCAAGTTTTGGAAGACCTTGGGACATGACTACTTAGCTTTAACCAAGTCCAACTGCTTCTAGTTGCTCAGAAATGGGAAAGGAGCGTGACTTATATGGTCATAATGTAGATGGCAAAATCTGAGTATACGTGTGGATTTTCCAGCATGTTGCTATGTCTGTATGGCTTCGCTCCCAGGGCAGCACCTCCCCTGCAGGAGCCTGCAAAAAGTGGACAGAGAGCACCGAACATGCCTCGCACAAATTCTCAAGGAGCTGCTAAAGACAAAACTTGAATTCACATTACACAGACGTGCTGCCCAAATTCAGTGGTCTGAGTGAGTCACCACGAGCTGCTCACTCAAACTAAAACCAGCGTAGCTGCAAACATGTGCAAGCATGTCCGCATCTGACCAGGTCTGTTGTAGGAGTGGGAGCCTCTGACACGAGACAGAGCACCAGTATCCCCAAAAACTCCCACAGCAAAGCACTTCCAGTGTGGGCACAGCTAAGTAACAGCCAACTGCCAGAGCTTACTGCAGCCTCCAGCCTGTTGTACAGGCTCTCCAGATTAAAACAGCTTTGCCACTATGACTGTTCTCTGAAAGGGTTTTTGTCAGCAAAGTTGTGTCAGGTGGGGAATTGCTCTTCTCCCTATCATTAACAATCCAGTTGTGTTGTTATACTATGGTGGTGGATATATGTCTCCGAAATTTAGGAGTTTCAACTTGTAACTAAATAACCTTTTCAAACTTTGTTTCCTCTAAGCAGTAATGTCCTAGACCCTGTATGAAAACAGACTTATGTAGATTATATGAGTTCAGAGAAAATCGTGGCTGTAGTTTGGGACCCACATTCTCAGAGAAGTAATAGAAAACAAATTTTCCTTGATGTCCCGAGGTTAGCTGGAAGAATTTTTTTGAGGCCTTTTTTTTTTCCCAAAAAAAATTCTGAAATTTATATAATTTTCCTTGCCTGGGTCTTTCACCATGCAATTTTCCAATTGATCCTAAACAAGCTTCAGATTTTTTATTGCCTAAAAATGATCTGTTAAGTTGTGTATCTCTGCAGCAACAATGAGAAAAGCCTGCTTTGGCTCTAATTTTGTTGTACAATGCTATTAATTTGCAACTTCAGGGTGATCTGGACATGAGTGGACTTGTATGGCTTGGGGTTTTTTGTTCCTCTTTTTTTTTCCCCTCTCCCATGCTTTGTAGAAAAATAAGCATCAATTTTGAAGTGCTAGAAAGAGCAGCTTGCTTTGGAGGTTGTCAGACTGATACAAACGATCTTTGCTTCGAGCTTCCTAAAAGGACATAATTTCTACTCTGTCTAAAAAGCAGAGGCTTCCTTGTTTGTTTTTATTTGCAGCATTCGGCAGCATTGCTGTAGGCCACTAACTGCAGGATGGCAGTAACACAGGATTATCCTGCAGAGCCGTAACTAGTGAATCCATAACAGCCAACCTGAACTCTGCTGCGGGCTGCCATTTAATACCACAAGAAACTGTTTGCATTTCATCATGTAACCGGTTGTGTGAATTCAAGAGCCTTCCCTGGATCAGGCTGTGTTTTCAGATGAAAGAAAGGAACTACCAAATGGTGGAGTGAAATATATAGTTTGTTTTCCTGTAGGCCTGTCCTCTAAGCATAAACAAATATACTGTAGTGAAGACTGTGGCTCAGGCTACAGAAAAGAAGCTGAGTAGAGAAGGAATGGGAAGCAGGAAAATAAGAGGAAGAAAGACGGCGATTGCCTTTTCTCGTGAGACAGATTTCTTTGATATCGAGGCAACAGGAACAGGCTCAAAATTAAATGGGACTTTGAAAAGTATCTTCATAGTGTCAGCTGAAGGGGGAAATATGCTCTCCTAATCCTAAAACTTTTTCCTCTAAAATTCCCATTGGATTTGGTATAGAATTGAGCTCATTTGTGACTTTTCCCCTCAGGCTCTGTTAGATGGGCTTTTATTCAATGTGATTTCAGTCCAGATTATAATAAAGTTGCTCTGTTCCTCATGAAGCTCACATTATGGATGTACAGCCATCAGGTTCTATGGACTTCTTAGTTTTTCCTGTAAAAACATAAATCCTTGTACAGCTGGGAACTTGTAAAAACAAGCCTGAAGCTACCAGAATTTTTAGCTTTACAGTATAAACGAGAAATTAAATTCTCCACTGCAAAACATATCCGCACCTATATGTGCTCAAGGTTTTGACAATGAGACTCATTCATGCAGAAGAAGACACTTTCCAGGTGAATATTTCCTTGTTCTGGCGTCACACACTGAGTAATGTAATTAAAGAACGTTTATGAAATTTTCGGAACTGTGCTGCTGGGAATCCTGAATAGAGGGGAAAGCGGGATTGTGTGTGTGTTTGTGGTGTCCCTAGGAGAGCGAGGTGATCTGCAGGCCAAATGAGAAGTGGGGTTCTGAAAANCGGCCCGGGCTGCGGGGGCTGGAGCCGCCCGGGCCCGCGGGCACCTCCGCGCTGCTCTACCCGCGGGGGCACGGAGCTACCGCGCGCAAGTAACGCAGGAAACCTCCTCCTTCTCAGCCTTTTAGTAGATTAAATCTGATGAATTTTCATTGAGGCCAGAATATTTTATTTCTCGCAGTACATTTCGTTAACTCTCGTGAGCACCGTGGTGCGGGACAGATCCGCGCATGCCGCGTTTACATATACCCTCCTTCTCCTGTGTTTGTTATGGGGATAAATACTTCACGGTCTTAAAGACTAGTAATACTCGGGAAAAATAAGATCTTTTTTTTAAAAAAAAAGAGAAAAGTAGGAAAACTTGAAAGGGAAGCATCCGGACTCCCCTGTNGCTCAAGGTTTTGACAATGAGACTCATTCATGCAGAAGAAGACACTTTCCAGGTGAATATTTCCTTGTTCTGGCGTCACACACTGAGTAATGTAATTAAAGAACGTTTATGAAATTTTCGGAACTGTGCTGCTGGGAATCCTGAATAGAGGGGAAAGCGGGATTGTGTGTGTGTTTGTGGTGTCCCTAGGAGAGCGAGGTGATCTGCAGGCCAAATGAGAAGTGGGGTTCTGAAAATGCAAGTTTTTCCAAGCCAGAGGGTGCATGCATTTTTGCCTCACGTAATGGTTGCGTTGAGGTTGCGAGGGTTATTATTCCTTGTAGTCGCTGCTGTGCCGCTAACAGCAGCTCCAGGATCGAGCCCTGCCTCCAGGTGTCATTTAGAAAGGGAGCGAAACGCGCTCTGCAGAGGAAGCGGGGCNTTTTTTTTAAAAAAAAAGAAGAAAGTAGGAATACTTGAAACGGTAGCATGCTGACTGCCCTGTTCCGTCTGCTTTGGTGGCTGTGCCGAGGAAGGAAAGGTGCTGCGGGGACCAAGAGCACCCGGCCTTACTCGGCTCCCGGAGCCCCGCGCCTCCGGGAAACGGGACTCGGAACAAGGCTTGCCCGGGGCCGCTTTGACATCCGTGTCCGTGTCGCTGCTTCATGAGCCAAATGAGTGCGGGTTAATGCAGGTACGGCCGTACTGTGCCGCGGGCTCGGGTGGTGTCTTACGCGGCATCAACCGTGTGTCCGTCCCCGGGAGCCGAAGAGCGGCGTGGAACCCGGAGCGGGCTATAAACCAGAGGACTGACAATGAGGCTGTGCCGTCTGTCCCTGTCCGGATCTCGGTGCGGAAGGTGGGAGCCCTGCCCCGGTGCCTGCAGGCGGCGGCTGCGCTCGCCGAACGGCAGCGGGGTCTCCGAGCAAGGAGCGTCTCGACGTTCCCCGCCAGTGTCATGTTTTCTCTCTCTCTCTCTCTCTCTCAAAA
>WEIV01014374.1:199235-214112 GCA_013390005.1 Calyptomena viridis | reverse complement strand
ACCGCCCGGGGCCGCCGCGGCACCACCGCCCGCCCCAGGTAGCCCTCGGGGATGTGCTCAGCAGCGGGCCTGGGAAGCGTTCAGCAAAACAATTGCTCAGGCTGGCCTAATCCAATGAGTTTATTTTAGTCCTTGAGCTGTATTGAAAACATTAGCTCTGCTTCTTGTGGTTGTTTACAGTATGTTGGTCTCAACATCACAGCCGCTCTTCTGGAAAAGTCTTATAGGATTCAGGCAGAGGGAAACCAACACAGAAGTGATTCGGAAAGCGTGATGGCAAATGATTAATCAAATCAGAGACAGGAAGGCGGAGGTAATCAATGAGTTTTCACTTATAGTTTACTTGGATGGACATCTTTTTCCTTTTTCTTTCCGTAAGTTTAGAAAACACATGGGGGGTTATTAACCAAACAAGCAGCTGCAGGATTCGGTGGGCTGGTGAGAATTCGTTCAAATCCCCTGCATATATCTGGAGCAGAATTCGGCTTTCCGCAAAACCTCGTGCTTGTTCCTGCCCCAGCACAAGTCGCTGGGCAGAGGCACCAGGCAGGGCTGTGCCCCGCAGGATCCCACCCGTTCCTGCTGCGAGGACCTGCCCATTCTGTCTGAGAAAGGGGGTGGAGATCCACAGGTCAGGAACGCATTGCATTGGCAGGGAACGAGAGCCTTGCTTTCCCTGAAGCTGCATGATAAACAAATACTGTGTGATCTTAAAGTGTAACATCGGCTCTTCTTACTCGGCCTTTGGGAGAAGGTTTGCTCGCGTTGTAAGGCCTTTCCCCGTTATAAAGTGACGGCAGGAGGAATGTCACTCTGCCCTGAAGTACTGGGGGTCCCAAGCCCGGTTTTCCCGGAGGGCGCAGGCGGGCGCGGATACACAGGTGGCTCCTGACACCGGTGGAAGCTGCTGGCTTCTCAGCTGGTCCCTGTAAATCCTGTGGTTTTGCTGGCAGGAGCATTGTTCACCTATCTTCGTTTAATTTCTTTCTCTCACCAACTTGATTTGTTTTCCCCGCACCACACGAATAACTAATTTGGAGCGATAACGAAGTAACGGGACGGAATCCCACCTTTCTCGTTCACAATGACTGTTTTCGATAATATCAGGTAGCACGGGATGAATGCGGGCACGGAACGGTGCAAACCTCCCCAGTTCACGGGCCGGCCCTCGAGGGGCATTTCACCGATACCTGATCGGGATCTGGCGCTTGACTGGGAAGGGGGCGTCTGAAAAAAACCCGCGGGGCTTCGGTGAATGGGCTCTGGGAGAGGATGGGTTCGTGATTTCTGGGCTGTCGGGGCAGCTTCCACTTCTTCGGGTAGGCAGTGCGTGCAAAGGTGCAGATTTGGAGCCACGCTGCCGGCTCCGCCGCCGAGCACCGGTANAGGGGGTGGAGATCCACAGGTCAGGAACGCATTGCATTGGCAGGGAACGAGAGCCTTGCTTTCCCTGAAGCTGCATGATAAACAAATACAGTGTGATCTTAAAGTGTAACATCGGCTCTTCTTGCTCGGCCTCTGGGAGAGGGTTTGCTCGCGTTGTAAGGCCTTTCCCCGTTATAAAGTGACGGCAGGAGGAATGTCACTCTGCCCTGAAGTACTGGGGGTCCCAAGCCCGGTTTCCCCGGAGGGCGCAGGCGGGTGCGGATACACAGGTGGCTCCTGACACCGGTGGAAGCTGCTGGCTTCTCAGCTGGTCCCTGTAAATCCTGTGGTTTTGCTGGCAGGAGCATTGTTCACCTATCTTCGTTTAATTTCTTTCTCTCACCAACTTGATTTGTTTTCCCCGCACCACACGAATAACTAATTTGGAGCGATAACGAAGTAACGGGACGGAATCCCACCTTTCTCGTTCACAATGACTGTTTTCGATAATATCAGGTAGCACGGGATGAATGCGGGCACGGAACGGTGCAAACCTCCCCAGTTCACGGGCCGGCCCTCGAGGGGCATTTCACCGATACCTGATCGGGATCTGGCGCTTGACTGGGAAGGGGGCGTCTGAAAAAAACCCGCGGGGCTTCGGTGAATGGGCTCTGGGAGAGAATGGGGAGAAGGTTCGTGATGTCTGGGCTGTCGGGGCAGCTTCCACTTCTTCGGGTAGGCAGTGCGTGCAAAGGTGCAGATTTGGAGCCACGCTGCCGGCTCCGCCGCAGAGAACAGTTACTGACCTGTTGTTTAAAATACGGCGCCTGTTTCCCTTTTTTTTTCCCCGCGATAACTAAGATTCTTTTTATTACTATCGTTTTGTTCCATGAAAACCCAAACAATCAGTAAAGGACACGGCGAAGCTGAGCACAACAGGAGGCGTAATGTCCTAAGTTATCAAAAAAGGAAAGAAACAAAAAGAAGTCATTCGCTACTCATATTTTTTTTTTTTTTCAGGTGATGCTTTTAAGAAAACGTTCAGAAAAAAAAATCAGGCACGTGTTCACGATGCGCTGGTTTTCCTCTGCTCCTTGCTTTGGAGATGGTATCTTGGTGCTTATGTCTGCGGCATCTGGTACGTGGCTCCTGAACGCTCCTCGAGCTCGGGTGCGAGTGGTTCTTGCCCCGCAGCCAGCCCCGCAATCTGCCCCGCCGAAGGGCTGCCGTCAGCCCCAGCGGAGAATCAGAGGCGGCGATAGTAACGAGGTCCCGGGAAATGTTCGCCGCCTCTGGCTGCCTGGCTAATAAAACACCTCTGGGCACGGGGTGAGGCCGGGAGGTCTCTCGGGGGGAAGCAGGTTGCAGGGTTCTGAAGTTTGGGCAACAGAAGTTCTCCCTTGATTCGTTTTCACCAAGATTTTGGGGCCATAACAACCCCTTCTTCCTTCCAGGCGAGGTAGGGGGACGCACATCCCACGCCTGGGAATGGCCACTCCGATCCCCGCTAGTACCAGTGGGAGAGAGTGTCCCGAGGCACTTCAGTCCTCACGGATTGCCATGGATCTGATGTCCCCATGGGCGCGGCGGGAGGGGCGCGGGGCGGCCTCTCCGTCCCCGGCCTCACAGGTTGCCTTTCTGGTGCCTGTGATGCCTCCGAGATACGGGGACATTTCCAAAAAAGAAGGAGATTTTAAAAGTTAGCAGTAGAGTTTTTTAAAATACGCATCATTGATGATACCTCCTAAAGAGCTGCCTCCTGCCCCGGCTGTTGGAGTTCCAGTTCCACGGAACAGTCCTTCTCTTTCCCTACTCTTTTCCCTTCTGTTTTCCCAACGAGCTTGCTTCGGAAGCCTCTTGGTTCGCCATTTTTTGATAAACCACCGTTCAGTTCAGCCGAGAGCCAGTGTTGTCTGGGACAGTCACCAGTTGCCTTGGAATAGAAATGGGAACCACTTGTTTAAACATCTTAAGGTCCCAAAATCTCTACAAGCCATCACAAAAGAGGTTGGGGTTTTTTTCCCTTCCCGAAGCGGGAAGGGAACGAGGGGATTATAGCGAGGAATGTCTGCTCCGGCTGCTCCAAGCACTAGAAGANGGAGCGGCTCCGCCCGCCCGTGTGCTGCGGGGGGTCCCGCCGGGGCCGAGGGGGCTCCGCTCTTCCCACCGCAGAACCCGCTGTGCTCTCAGCATCGTCCGATTGCCAGAAAATACCCAGCGGGGAGGGAGGTGTTTCCCAGCCTGCGGGACGTTCTCCCTGTGGTCTTGAAATGTGGGGAATTCCTGGGTTATAAATACGCAGTTGCACATTTCTCCTTTTGACTGCTCCGTCTCCCTCGCGGATTCTTCTTTTCCTTTTGCTGCTGCTCTCCCTCTCTGGGTAATAGCACAGGGGGTGCAGCCCTCCCTCCTGACAGCAGGCTTTTACCATCGCTCCAGTGTTCCGTATTTTTAACCACTGGTCTCTCCTGTANGCGGGAGGGGCGCGGGGCGGCCTCTCCGTCCCCGGCCTCACAGGTTGCCTTTCTGGTGCCTGTGATGCCTCCGAGATACGGGGACATTTCCAAAAAAGAAGGAGATTTTAAAAGTTAGCAGTAGAGTTTTTTAAAATACGCATCATTGATGATACCTCCTAAAGAGCTGCCTCCTGCCCCGGCTGTTGGAGTTCCAGTTCCACGGAACAGTCCTTCTCTTTCCCTACTCTTTTCCCTTCTGTTTTCCCAACGAGCTTGCTTCGGAAGCCTCTTGGTTCGCCATTTTTTGATAAACCACCGTTCAGTTCAGCCGAGAGCCAGTGTTGTCTGGGACAGTCACCAGTTGCCTTGGAATAGAAATGGGAACCACTTGTTTAAACATCTTAAGGTCCCAAAATCTCTACAAGCCATCACAAAAGAGGTTGGGGTTTTTTTCCCTTCCCGAAGCGGGAAGGGAACGAGGGGATTATAGCGAGGAATGTCTGCTCCGGCTGCTCCAAGCACTAGAAGATTTCGGTTTGTCTTTTTTTTTTTTTTTCCCCCATCAGTTTTTCCATTCCTAGAGGAAAATTTTTCAGTATCTGAATCAAAGTGTATGATTCCAACTTTTATTTTTTTCCTGTTGTTTTGTTTTATCTCAGCCCTTTTTCATGTTTTCATTTAAAAAGTGACAGATTTGGTAGAACTCTCAAGTGTTTCCCATTAGAGGAGGAGAGTTCACCAGTGCGCCTTTCTGATGTTCCACATGACACGTTTCGGAGTTTGAAGCAAGAGCACACTCTAAGTAGTTGCAGTTGGCCCGATGCGGGCAACGCCTGTGCCTCCCCCTCCTGCCCCGCACTCCGGTGGCCCGGAGCTCCGCTGCCCNCATCGTCCGATTGCCAGAAAATACCCAGCGGGGAGGGAGGTGTTTCCCAGCCTGCGGGACGTTCTCCCTGCGGTCTTGAAATGTGGGGAATTCCTGGGTTATAAATACGCAGTTGCACATTTCTCCTTTTGACTGCTCCGTCTCCCTCGCGGATTCTTCTTTTCCTTTTGCTGCTGCTCTCCCTCTCTGGGTAATAGCACAGGGGGTGCAGCCCTCCCTCCCGACAGCAGGCTTTTACCATCACTCCAGTGTTCTGTATTTTTAACCACTGGTCTCTCCTGTAAGGAAAATTCCCTTTATGTAACAGATCATTCTAAGTCCTCATATTTTGTAGTGTGGCCTTGTAGAAATATTAAAAAAGATGTGTGGAGAGCAGCACTTGGTTAAGAAAACTAGAAGGTGTCAAGTAACCTTCGCAGCCAAAATTTCCTGTAAATACATGTAGGATACCATCCTTCTTTGGCAACTGAGACCTTATAAGTATAGACAAAGAGTTCGTACACATTTACTGATGCTTTTGGGGATAAACCTTTGTTTTATATTGCACCGACCAAAAAAATCACTGTGTGGTCTATTGACAAATGTGGTCTATTGAGCAAATGAGGACATTTGTGATTGCGAAATCTGAAATGGGAGGGGGAGAAAGGGAGTGGTTTATGGAAATATTGCTTTCCATACACTACTCACATTCATTAATGCATGGACACAGGCTGGTTGGTAGCTTACAGCAGTAGTTCATAATTTATGCAACAAATCACCAAGTGCTGTAGTTTCCAGTATGTCACAGTTTAAGGTGCACAGTTTACTAGGTCCTACATGAATTCTAATGCTCTTTATATGATCACCTATTGCCTTCTATTTGAGAAAGAACTGAATATTTATAAAGTATTAGGAGAAACAGAGGTTGGTAAAGGAATCAAATGCAGTGGATCCTAGAGAAACAGTGAAACAATTGATACAGCTGTCAGGAGGAAGTCATGGTCTCTCTGCACTGCCGTGAGCTCCTCTCTGGGGCCTGGCAGTGGCCCTTCTGTTTTGGTTCTGCACTGGGGCTGGGCAGGGGATTTGTGTGGGGCAGCACGACTGCCAGGGATTCCCCACACTGTCCTGCTCTGAACTAGCCCAGGAGGATCACAAAGATGACTCACAGGCACAGGAGCTGAGATACTTTTGCCTCTGCTGCTGACATAGAAATACAGAGTGCAAGTGAATCCCCCGGGTGTTCAGCTGCCCAGACTGGCCGTGGTGAAGCCACCTTCCCATTCAGCATTGCAGTGACAACCTCACAGCTCTGGTGGTGGGATGTCAATTTGCAGTGAGAAGGACTGAGTTAGGAGAGCTCTTCATGGGGAAAAAACTGATATGCCTTAATTTTCCAGGGTTGCTTTTTCTTTTGATCTTTCAACTTCTGAGTGAAAAGAGTAGAGCAGAGCTGAATTTTAGGCTCATTGAGCACCCTCAGCTTGAGCCAGTGCAGCGGGAAGATGAGGTGCTGGCTATTTCTGAGAGGAAGGTGCTCACGTCACATTGGAAATTCCAGGAGTGGGAAATTTTTTTGTGGTTTATCTTTGTAGCTACTGTTGTATTTGTTTACTGTTCAAGCAAGATTGGGGCGTTGCTGCAATACCACAGCATATAGAGCAGCCTCAGCTCCCGAGAGCCCCCAGTCAAAACACTTCTGTGATGTTTCCAGACCATTGGCTACTTCATAGGGAAGGGCTCCCTGCTCTCAGAGACTTTGCCAGGACTGATGCTTTGCTGGTGCAAATCAGCACAGTAATAATGAAGTCAGTGCACCCTTGTCATATTAGGTGTGGATTTCTACTTCTATTGACACAGTCAGTTAATGGCACATTTTTCTTTGTTCTGTGCTT
Source organism: Calyptomena viridis (assembly GCA_013390005.1). Taxonomy (NCBI): domain Eukaryota; kingdom Metazoa; phylum Chordata; class Aves; order Passeriformes; family Eurylaimidae; genus Calyptomena; species Calyptomena viridis. The sequence goes on along the minus strand of WEIV01014374.1, from coordinate 207,531 downwards.
CACGTCACTGTATTACAGAACAACTGTCATGATTTAACTTTTGCACTTTTTCTCAGAGAACTGAGCGAGATGGATAATTTTCTGGTGGTCACTCAGTATTTTCTGGCTAGCAGTCAAAAAGAAGACTCATCCACTTGAGACCCAGGTGTGGCAGGAGTAGGCTAGAAAAGGTAAACCTCTGTGCACAGCTGTATTCTCAGACTCCTTGAAGGAGAGTGCCTGTGGATTCAGCACCAGTGGATCTGACACAGAGTGAAAACTGTTTTTCTGTATCACTTACGTTATAGTTGAAATGTGAAATGAGCTCCATGTGGCAGCAGCCAAAGGAAAGAAAAAGGGAAAGAAAAAAAAAAAAGGAAGCACTCTCCAAAAGTTTCAGTTATCCCTTGAAGCTATATTACAACATCTACTGCTCTAATTGAATCAGTGTGAGAACTTTTCCCCTCCATTTAGATCACTGCTAGTCTCTGTCCACTTTTCCCTGGAGACACGCACATTTGATACCAAGATGTGCCAGGGACACCCACAGCTAGGGTAGGATTTTAACATTTGGTTTAATGTTTTAGCTGCTGGAAAAGGAAACATCAATTCTTACATGCCTTTGCCAGAGTCTGTTATGATGTTCTCCCTTTTCTCTCCCGTTTTTTGTAGACTTAGCACCAGGGTGTGATGCAGGAAGGTTTTGTCTGAGTAAAGGCTACTAGATTTGCTCTGAGAATGCAGTAGATTAATTGGTCATTTCTAGGGAGTTTTTTGGGATGAATCAATAAAACTTAGAAATACTGGTGGCATCTGTGAAGGGCCATTAACAAGGCTAATGGTGATGAAGAAGTCATGTGGTCTGGATGCTGCTCAAACCCTGTCAGCCTGTTAGCCCTGATAGGGAGCTGCCTGTGAGGGCTTCTTTTCCACCTGTGAAAGGATGCCAAGCAAAGCCCACTCAGCATTGTGAGCCCTCATTTGTTATATTTACATAGTATTTTTTGAAGTGTGGAGAAAATCTCTGCACATTTCAAAGTATCGATGCTATTACATAGCACAAAATTACTTGACAGCTGAGAAAGCAAAAGCAATTGATACTCAAATACAGGTCTGTTCTGTAAGTATTCACATGTGTGAAACAATACGTGATCCACAAAAACATATGGCTCTTGTATCAAATACATGGAATCAAGTTGAATTATAAAGACTTTGAAAAGGTCCTCAGTTTAAATGTACACGGACGGCTCTCTGAAATGTCCAGCTAAGTTCAGTGCAACAATTAAAAACAGATAGATTGTCAGGATGCATAGACCAGGGGTAGAGTTAATTCAGTATGAAAGAAATGAGTGACTGGGAATGAGACAGAGGAGCAGAAGCAGCAGGAAAGGAGCAAGGATGAGTGGAGAGATGAAATGCTAATAAGGGGGGTAGGGAGAGCCAGGAGTAGAAACGGGGGAAAGAAAGAAGTGAAATAAAGGAGAGAATAAAAATGAAGGAAGCATATGAGACAGGAAAGAGAAGGAGAGCAGCAAGAAAAATAACAACACTTTATTGTGTAGTCTTGCAGCTTTCACTTTAGGAGAACAAAGTCTGGAGCAGACCTAAAGGCTACTACTTATGTATTGAAAGTATGTGAAAGGGTTTTTCTTTGATTGTTCTATATATATGTGTACATATAACTATATAAATAAAATGACACAGAAATTGCAGCCTTCCTAGGGAATCTCCCACTGTTCTCCATACTCAGTTTTCCCCCCACTGCCATGTGTCCAGCAGCAGTAATGCCCTTCCACATGCAGCACTGTGAGCCAAGGCTTTCTGTTTCAGTTTGCTGTTTGTTTCTGTCCTGCTTCCTAAGATCTGGAAATGGGGTTTCAGGGCTGTCCACTGAGACATGGCTGTTGTTTGAAATCCCTGTTTCCTTATGTTTATATTCATGGCAACATTTTCATTTTGCACTGACTGACCTAAAATGTGTCAAACATTTTATTGTTGAATTAGTGGGGGGGGGGGGGGGGGTGGTTTTTGTNATTTGGGGGGGGGGGGGGAGGGTATGTTATTGTTTTTGCCTTATCTGTCTCTGTACATGCAAGGTACTAGTAAAATGGCATCACTTTTCAAACTTTTGGAGGTAAAGGAGTCAGTGATATTGAAATCTATTTGATAGTCTGACAGTGTTAAATATTGATCAGAATCTATCTGTCTCCTTTAAAATAGGCCCTTTCTTACTGTAACATCATCTACCTTTGGCTTGGGCACTGCTGGGACCATGAGTTGTATATCTTTGACTAAGGTTGTTTATGCTCATGCTCAGTAAATTGTGCTCTGTTACTGTATAAGGAATAACACACTTGGCAAGTTCAAAGGGATTGATCATCCATCTGGCTTTGGGAAGGCTGTCTCGGGGAGACAGGAGCAATAGATGAGGTTTCTGGCTCGGGCAGATTGGTGTGACATGGATTTCTCTAGACAGCTGGGTATCCCAAGGAATTTCTGAATCCTGCTGGAGTGGCTCTGCTGCCAAACCTCCTGGCCATGTTCTTGGCCATGTGCTGGGCTGACTCCTCTCATTACACCAGTTTTGTGTTTTCTGGATCTTCTTGGCTGATCTCAAGATTAATTCCAAAACTGCCCACAATCCCTGTGTGTACCCTTCTCTTGCTTGAAAGTCAAACTGCTGCATCCACCACATTTAGGATGTTGAGGATAGTGCAAAATTTCCTCCTCTTGCACGGCAATTGGTTTGTTGCTGGATGTGTCCCTGGGTGATCTCACCCATACAACCAGCCCCTGGGCTTGCACCGATCCTAGTTTTATGTGAACCATTCCAGCACTATTTTGTCTGGCCATAGGTATTCTCCCCATGGGGTGGGGAGGGTCAAATTCCTTTATTTTTCTTCCATGCACTGTGGAGAGCTCCCTCTTCTCCAAATGTATCCTCACGTCCTCCCATGATTATGTTTGTCCTTGTTCCTCCAGGGAAAATCCCTTTTTGAGGAATCCAAGGATTTTGTAGTTCAGCGATGGGTACTTTATTTCCTGTTGCTGTTAGAAATGGCATCTCTGCATTTTGTTAGTGACCTGTGTGGTTCATTCCCATGGCCTGTTACAATTGGCACTGTTCAAATCACCTTGTCCAGGGTACAAAGTTTTCTAGTTTAAGCATGGTGCACAGATTCATGGTTAATCTGTAATTTTTCTGAAAGAAAAAAAAAAAAGGCTTCTGGCCATTGCTGGATCATTTCTGAATGTCTTTTCTGCTGTTTTGGATAAAAATCTCAGCTAAATTTTGACATTCTCCCTCATAATCTCTCTGTTTCATTTCTCATCATTCTAATAGTCCTGTTATGAAGATTATGAAGACAAGAAACAGAAACATAGATGTTTAACACTTAACAATATCTTATTGTCTTACTGCTCTTGGAAAAGGGAATGGAAGAGGAAAAACCTCACGTAGGGCTATAAACAAAACAGAAGGAAGTGAGTTCAGTATCCATGGGAAAGCACAGCTCTCCTGTGAAGGAGATTTTTATTTCTGTTGAGGGGAAATGCACCACTTCTCTGGTACTGAGCAGTTCCTTTCAGTGCACTGCACTGCTGAAAAACTTCTCAGGAAACCCCAAATATGCCCTTGGTACCTTGGGAGTGTTTCTGATGAACATGAGGATTCTGGAGCATGAGGCGGAATCAAAACATCCTTGGAGAATTGAGGATGAAAAAAATCTACAAAATCCTCCAAAAAATCTACAGACTTGGTGATCTTTGTGGGAATAGCAAATAAGCAGATTATTTAATGCCTCAAATTTGATAAAGCACAAATATACCTGAGCATCCTCATCTTCCTCCAGAAGATGGCAAAAGTTAGCTGGACTTAACACAGACAGATGGAGAAAAATGTTCCAGGGCTGTGCTTTCCTCCAGTTTCAGGTCACCACTGGTTTAATGCTCCAGCTGAAAGAGATGATCCCAAACGCACTGAGTAAGTGGTTGTTTGGAGCAATGAGGCACTGCTGCTCCAGCACTGCGTGTGCTGGGTGAGATGCCACTCCGGGCAGCAGAAGGGGCTGCTGAGCTGCAGCATGTTCTCTGGGAGCCATGCAAGTCCCGGCTATTCCCCTTCATCGAGGAGCGGCGGGGAATTGTTAATGACATCTCCGTGGAGATCACGGCCAGAAATGCAGCTGAGAGAAGTTTACATTTTGTACACAAAATATGAGAGACAGGAATTGAAGTATTTGTTAGTGCTCATAGCATTATAGACCTTCTGCTGAAGAAAATTTCCTTGAGATTTGCTCCTTGAGTACTGAAGAGATTAGTTCCCACTAATACAGCATGAATTTGGCTAGGGGAGTGTGCAGCACTTGCATTTACAGAAGACCCTTGACTAAAAACATTAAAGAATACATAGCAAATATGTAGAAAGAAACAGATTAGATACAGATTTGGCAACTAGGATTTCTTTTCCAGCTCAGCAAGGAACTCCAGAAAAAGGAAAGAAATATTACTCATAAAATCAGAAGAGGCAAAAAATAAGCTTTTATTTCTCATACTGTTAGTTTATTTTGTTCCCACATTTAGCTGTTCCGACAGTTTATAATTTCAACATTAGGAAAATGTGAGACTATTTGAGTAAAGTGATATGTTGAAGTGAAGAGGCTTCCTGCCAGCAGAGGAGAACTGAGGACTGCTTGTTTAAAAGATGCTCCTGAGGTGGCTCGGCTTAACCTGGTGCTTATCCCATGGTGAAGTTCTAACTTGATTCCAAACAAATTTGTTCTGATGATTTTTTCAGCCTAAGGGTTTTGACAGCTGCTGCGGCTGCTTTATGGATGCTCAGAGTGGATTTGGGCCCATGCCCTTGGAAGGGACAGGAATGATGAGCTAGTTTGGAAGACACTTGACACCTTGCAAAAGCCAACATACCAGCAAGCTGTGCTAACAACACAAGAGCCCATGGCAGCTCTTCCCTTCTTAAATGTCCTCCAAGAGGCAGCAGGCTATGTCCCTAGTTCTCAGAAACTTCACCTGTCTTCTTAGAAACCTTGCAGCAGGGCAAGACCAGTGGTGTGGCAAGGACATATGAGCTCCCACCTGCACTGCCTTTACATGGAGCTTGAGGTTTGGACAAGATGCTCCCATTTGAACACATGTTTTCTCCTTTAGACAATGTTCAACATATCAGCCACATTTCTTGATCCACAGTAAGGTAGTGATTGTGTCTTCTGTTATGAGAAAATGTTCATGTCACAGCAGACTTCTTCAAGGTCATGTCCTAATTATTCAAGCTGACAGGGAAATTTTAACAAAGTAATTCCCTGGCCTTCCAGTCCCTGAGAAAATGCAAATTTATCAGAACAAAACCTTGATTTTTTCATTCTGAAGTCTCTTAACATGTCAAAATATTCTATTTCCCATCCAGAAACAGAAAAAAAAATTTTGTTATCTCAACATTTTTGGCTGAGTTGGGTTTTCTGGGTGATTCAAATGTGCAAAAGGAGTATTGCCAACTGGCTGTTTTTAGCATCATGAGAAACAATACCAACCACGGGGAAGGACCCTGCTTTGCTTCCATTGGAGTGACTCAGCAATACAACTTGTCAAGAACCAATTCTGATCAGGTTGGCAGAGCCCTGCAGCTGCTGCTGGGCGAGCTCAGTCCCATCGGCTGCGTCATCCGTGGTTTCCCCGGCTGTGCGGCAGAGGAAGCAGGGACACAATAGCTACAGCGGTAGGAAGCTTTCTAGCCTCACCCCTGCTTCCTCCCCACAGCAGGGGTATTACCTGCCTGTCCTCTCTGCTGGGTTCACCTTCCTATAGTCCCTCTGCTCCGGCAGCTCTGGTTTGGATAGAAGGAGTCATGACCAAAATCCTGAGAAATGAGACCATTCTCGAGGTATGTATTTACCAGTGCACTGCTGCAAGCTCTGAAGAAGCTGCTGCAGCATTAATGGCTCTGCTGCTGCCACATGAAAGGAGGAGAATACTCACATCTAATAATTCAACAGATGTTAAAGCAATTTCTGCCTCCTCTGTTATATTGCACATCAACAGGAATGTGGTAAAGTGCTTTTTTGTACCATTTAGCATCTGATATTTCAGCACATCTTGTAAGTGTGCATTAGGAGAGTGGAATGTTACTATATTTGTACTTGCAGATTTGGAATGAGAATAAAATCTGGAGAGATGCAATGTGCACATGGAATGTTTTCCAGAGGGAACCCAGCACAGAGAAGCTTGAGCTGTCTTGAAACTTCAGGCTGCAAATGCAGGGAAACGGAGCATGCGTGGGTTTTGAAATGGAACTGAAAACTGTAAAAACTTTGTAGCTGCTTCTCCACTGCTTCTTCCACTGTAGCTGCTTCTTCTTGTGGTTTGGGATCACAAATACCATTGTAAAAGACTGAAATAGTGTGTTTGATTTTTGCAGTTACTCTAAGATATTATGTTGTTCCTTCGTTTTGTCTCCTCAGATATGGGTGATGGCCCTCTGGCAAGTCACTTCAGAAGGGAGCTATTGCCACTTCAAGGGCTGTTTTTAGGGAAACTTGGCTTTTGCTGCTGAGACCTGGTGGGGTCATGATACAGCCCTGGTACTGGACATCAGCACGATCTCTCCCCATGCTTCTGTTTTCTGCTGGATCCCTCCTTGCCTGGCACTGAGATCTCTGACTAACCCTTTAGTCAGCACAGGTACTCTTTCTTTATATCAGGGCCCTGAGGGCACTAATAGGCCCTAATTAACCTGAACAGCTTCCCCTGGAGTCTCTGCTCACATCCCTGCCCAGGAGCCTCTTTCAGCTTATCCTGGAGCCTTCAGTCTTGGCCTGAGCTACTGATGTTGCAGCCTGGCCTTGTTACTACGGGCCTGCCTTGGAGCCCTGCAGTGACAGGTGTATTGCTGGAGCAGTGAGGAACCAGCAGCCTCGGCTGCATTTTCACATGGGGAGATGGGGCTAATGCTTAACTTGCTCATATTTGTGAAGAGAAAGTGAGCTCTGTCAAGAGATGAGGAAACCCTTCTGAAAAAGGCACAGAATCTCCTTCCTGTTAGATTTGTCCAGGGAGGGACAGTGTGTCTTAGAAGGTACAGATTAATGGCAAAGTTTGCATATCTCTTGCTCTGTTTTCCAGTACTTCTCCTCAATTAGCTTGTTTGAATGTTACCTTTCCTTTCTACCTTCACTTCTCTGCTCCTGCCTGGGGTCTGCTTTGCCTTTTGTAAAAGTAACATCACCTTTGAGGTCTCCTTTGCCCCCTGAGCCCCTGTGCTTTGCTGACAGCCCCCTGTGTTTCCAGCAGAGGCTGCCTTTGCAGTTAACAAGGTTCCAAGGTGCAAGGGTCAACTGCTTTCTCTCCTTCCAGAAGACCCTTAGACTTCTCCATTTGATGGGTGAAGCTGAACTGAGCATATTTAACAAACCCACAGCTCCCAGGGGTTTTCCATTGCAATTCTGCCACTTCTTGCCCCATGGCCAAGCTGTAGGAGGATGTGTTCCTTCTCTCCTGAAGTCCAGTTCCACCCCAATGCCTCTGCCACCGAGCTACAGAGGCAAACCTGGGCAGTGCTGCAGAGAGGCTGTAGGCAGCCTGGCCTCCCCAGCTGCAATGTTAGCTGGAGGGAGATTGGGCCAGGAATGGCTGTAGCACATGTAGGTGAAAACACGGACACAGAGGGAATGTTGCCAAAGCCTGGATGTTGTAATAACATTTAATATGACTACTCTTTTAGGGAATAGGTGAGTAAGTATACACCTTGTTTTATGATAAAACTTGGGGGTTTACCCCAGACTTGGGGAACACCTGGAGATCTAGCACTGAGCACTGTTTTGCAGCCTGAGGGTTTAGAAAAGGGACAGTTGGCCACAGAGCAGAGCTTTGGGCTGTCACCCACTGTCCACCACAGAGTGATCCCAGATGCTGCATCCCGCCGTGCCTCCGTGTTTGGGCCTCTGGGTCCCAGATCCCCCATCCTGGTGTGACCGATCCCAGTTCGCCCATCCTGGTGTGACCGATCCCAGTTCGCCCATCCTGGTGTGACCGATCCCATTTCGCCCATCCCAGTGTGACCGATCCCAGCTCCCCCATCCCAGTGTGACCGATCCCAGCTCCCCCATCCCGGTGTGACCGATCCCTGGTCCCCCATCCCAGTGTGACCGATCCCAGCTCCCCCATCCCGGTGTGACCGATCCCAGCTCCCCCATCCCAGTGTGACCGATCCCAGTTCCCCCACCCCGGTGTGACCGATCCCGGTGTAACCGATCCCTGTTCCTCCATCCCGATGTGACCGATCCCAGCTCCCCCATCCCGGTGTGAC
>WEIV01014374.1:187016-198699 GCA_013390005.1 Calyptomena viridis | reverse complement strand
TACGGTGGGGCCGCCAGGCAGCCCTGGCACTCCCCGCGTCCCGCGCCCATCGCTGCCCACCGGAGCGGGGCCTTTGCCGGCACCGCCGACACGGAAATAAACGTGCGGTCAGGACTGCGGGCTCGGCCGAATGTGTACTTGTAAAATGTCGATATGGAGCGGCTCTGACTCTACTTGAGCTGCTGGACAACAAAAACACTCTGAATCCAAGCACTCGGTGAGCTCAGCAGGTGTGAGGAAACCTCAGCAACAGGCAGTTGTGTGGTCACTGTGTGTCACCTGTGCACACCCAGAGCACCTGTGTGGTCACTACAGGTCACCTGTGCACACCCAGAGCACCTGTGTGGTCACTACAGGTCACCTGTGCACACCCAGAGCACCTGTGTGGTCACTACAGGTCACCTGTGCACACCCAGAGCACCTGTGTGGTCACTACAGGTCACCTGTGCACACCCAGAGCACCTGTGTGGTCACTACAGGTCACCTGTGCACACCCAGAGCACCTGTGTGGTCACTACAGGTCACCTGTGCACACCCAGAGCACCTGTGTGGTCACTACAGGTCACCTGTGCACACCCAGAGCACCTGTGTGGTCACTACAGGTCACCTGTGCACACCCAGAGCACCTGTGTGGTCACTACAGGTCACCTGTGCACACCCAGAGCACCTGTGTGGTCACTACAGGTCACCTGTGCACACCCAGAGCACCTGTGTGGTCACTACAGGTCACCTGTGCACACCCAGAGCACCTGTGTGGTCACTACAGGTCACCTGTGCACACCCAGAGCACCTGTGTGGTCACTACAGGTCACCTGTGCACACCCAGAGCACCTGTGTGGTCACTACAGGTCACCTGTGCACACCCAGAGCACCTGTGTGGTCACTACAGGTCACCTGTGCACACCCAGAGCACCTGTGTGGTCACTACAGGTCACCTGTGCACACCCAGAGCACCTGTGTGGTCACTACAGGTCACCTGTGCACACCCAGAGCACCTGTGTGGTCACTACAGGTCACCTGTGCACACCCAGAGCACCTGTGTGGTCACTACAGGTCACCTGTGCACACCCAGAGCACCTGTGTGGTCACTACAGGTCACCTGTGCACACCCAGAGCACCTGTGTGGTCACTACAGGTCACCTGTGCACACCCAGAGCACCTGTGTGGTCACTACAGGTCACCTGTGCACACCCAGAGCACCTGTGTGGTCACTACAGGTCACCTGTGCACACCCAGAGCACCTGTGTGGTCACTACAGGTCACCTGTGCACACCCAGAGCACCTGTGTGGTCACTACAGGTCACCTGTGCACACCCAGAGCAGCTGTGTGGTCACTGAGTGTCACCTGTGCACCCCCACGGCAGCTGTGTGGTCCCTGTGTGTCACCTGTGCACACCCATGGCAGCTGTGTGGTCACTGCGTGTCACCTGTGCACACCCACTGCCAGGGCTGTGGGTCAAGTCCCAAGGGCGCTGCTCCCAACTGCAGTGGAGCTGAAGCATCAGCTACACCTTTTGTTGAGCAGAAATCAAATGTTAAGGGGCAGCACTGGAGAATTTCTGCCTCTTGGGTATGTCATTCTGTATGTATCCATTGCTGAGGTCCTTAGGGCTGCTGGCATGTTCTCCACAGGGATTTAAAAAGGATCATTTACAAATACCTAATTAAATGTTTACTACCCTTGCCTCAAGTGAAATCAGGCCAGTTTATAAATACGTCCAATCCTTTTTGGATACAGCAGAGTCTCAGCTCAATTTAAATCTCGTGGGAATGAGTTCCATAGGTTAATTATGTGCTGTATGGAAAAGGATCTTATAATTTAAAATGCTGCCTTTCAAATTCCATTGAAATAATTTAGTTCTTGTATTAATAAAAGGGGGTAACCAGTCGGCCCAGAGCTGACAACAGGACTTAAATAATATGTGTTAGTGTCAAAACATGTGAAGCATAAACAGGACTTGGGTTACTGTCTACTCCCATTAATGTCCATAATCACTCTAAACTCACTTTAAATTTCTCTGTGAAAAAGTATTTCCTTCCCTCAGATCAGAGTTTTCCACCCTTTCTATTTCCTTGCATATCCCTGTGTTCAAACATCGAGACAGGAAAAAACCTATCTCCTGTATTAATCCTATTCATTCCAGGCTATGCTTTTATCAAGTCTTCTCTTACTCACTTCTTCTCTTTCCTAAAAAAGTCCTGGTTTTCCAGTCATAATTTGAAATTTCCCAGGCCCTGTGTCATCAGCATGTTTGTGAAGATGAAGTAGCCAACAGCTTCAGGGTGGTGTTTTACCCCGAGGCAGAACTGTAATCTCCCTCCCTTCCACTTAGCACTGCTCGGGATTTTTTCCCACAAGCTAAAGAGTAGCTGTACAGTTTCACATAATTACAGCTGTACAGTGCTCACATATCTCAGGGGTTTTTTTGTTTCACTGTCCTGTACCTCAAGCATCCAGGCACCTTGTTGCCTTCATTGATCATACACATTCCCATGAGGGCTTTCCAAAGCTGCTTGCAGCAACACCCAGGTAGATTTTGGACTAGCACCATTAACTGTGAGCAACAATGTCTGAAAACACCCATGCCTTATTGCTTTACTGAAGTATAATTATCTCTTAAAATGCCCAGACTGGGCTGGCCTTTATTTTATCCCCTGTAATTGAAATTTGGCTTGAAGTATTTCTAACTACAGCCAGTAAATAGAGGCAAAACCCAATCCCTCAGCAGTAACTCATTCACCCATTGTCCAACAGTGTCTCCAATGATTTATTTGATGACTGTTGCTTGGCCATGTAGGAGATGGGGTGAGCAGTGGGAATGACAGGAGCAGTGATGAAAAAGCAGGTTTAACTGAAAACAACTGAACGAGCGGAACAATCTGGAGAGTACACTGGAGATAAGTGTGTGTTGGACACTGAAACATGCATTTCTCAAAGGAGTAGGAGGGGACATCAAAACATGTGTGTCTCTAAATAAGCTAGCATCCAGATTTTGTTACCCTTATTCAGGGTTATCCCAACAGGCCAGCTCTCAGACTTTATTGAAGTTTGCCTTTTTAATGAGGATTTTCTTCCTCTTTGGATTTTGTCCAGAGACAGAAGGGAGCAGCTATCAATGAGCTTCCAGGAGTGCTCTGAGTACAAGGTATAGCCAGCATATATGAATATAAGATAGCATTACTCATTTGGGGTGAAATCTGGCCTGTCAATATCACCACTATTTTCCCACTTATCCAGAGTATTGGTCATATGCCAACAGAAAAAGCTGCCAACTAAAACGTTTGAAGAAAGGAAACACTGTTTGAAGCCTGGCAATAAATGTTGTCCTTCCCCTGAAATATGTGCTGATCATATATAAAGAAGACTCAGAAGTGTCTAGTGAGGTTTAACATGTTGTAATCATATGGATGAATTTGTTAACATTTTTCACACTTTGTTCTTTAATAGATGGACATTGTAACTAAAACTGGTTAGTTAGAAACAGTACTTAAACACTGAAAATGAGAGACAACGTGATGCAGTTGGATAAATCCATTAAAAAGGCAATAGTTTAACATTAAAATGCCAACACCATGAATTCTTTGTTGGTTTGAAATTCCTTTGCTGTTCTGCCACTTTCTTTGTTTCTTTATGCTACTGTTTTTCCTTGTAACTGAAAACATCAGATGACCACGAGGGATGAATATGCAGTGGTGCCGCCTCCCAGGATGTGTAGCTGCAGCCTCTAAGCCCAGTGTTACACAGCAGTCAGGATCCACGTGGCTGATTGTTTTGCAGACATAGTGGTGGCATATTTCTGTATTTCTAAACTTGTTTTTCAGGATCCGTGGGTGCCTGCGTATGGTGAAGCTCGCTGCTTAACAACAGAAATAAAGCACTTGTCAGGCAGAAGCAATGCGTCAGTGCAAAATGGAATTCGCAAGACTAAAGTTTACACGAGGCAACAACAAAATCTACTGTGCCATTCTGTTAGGCAACAAAGGTAATTTGTTATGCAACATAATGAGGACTTGTGTGTGATAGACAGCGGTGGCTCTTGGTTACAGGGCTTTGACATCAACAAGCCCACGCAGCTCACAGATATAAGAGAATTTTCTATACATAGCAGAGAAATCAAAAGCTCTGCTGTTATTACAGGTTTGGTTTTTTCCCAGTTTAAAAATTGCAGAAAAAACAAACCCACGGAGATCAGTCCTGCAGTCCTTTATGGTCTGGGTGGGACTTTCCTCATTTCGTTTTGGGTTGGTCTGTGTCTCAGACTTGACCATCAGCCTAGGGGCCACGAGGTCAGGGTCACAAGTGTTGTGCATTTCATGTGGCTCTGACACATTTGGCAAGTTTCCTGCCAGCCCACACAATGACAAGGGAAGAGTGAGTAGAGGGGGAGAAGTCAGATACAGTCACAATGCTGTTTACTGCTGCCCAGAAGTCCATGATGTCTGATCCCACATGCTGCACTGCTGCTGTTAGCACATCCACTCCTAGAAGCCAGTTATCCTTCCTGTAGGGAGGCAATGGTCATTCACCTGTTTTGCAGATAAACTGCAGTACATGGGCTGTGTACAGAGCTGGGAATGGAGCTGTGGCCTATAAAGCAGCAAGGTTCAGCTGCTTTGCCATATCACCTTTCAAAACAAATCTACCTGCTGATGTGATGGTGCCTCTTGTTTATGATGACTTAGGCTGCTCTCTGTCACCAGAGCTGGTGCTAGAACCAAAGATCCTGTTTGCTGACATTCCAGTGCTGTCTCACAACTGCTTGTGTAACTCTCTGTTGGGTATGTGTTCTCCTGGCCCACAATGAACGTTTCCCTTGTTACTTAGTTGGAAGAGAGGGTCTGGGAGCAATCTTTTCCTGAGAGCTATAAGGGAGACAGTGGACTTGAGCTTCAGTGATAAATTAATGCAGGAGAATAAGGAATCAAGACTGTTCTACATGGCCCATAGAGTAGAGAGCTAAGATGAAGTTGCGTGGGTTGTGTTGGTACCATTTGTTCTGGCAGTCTGTTGGTTCTGTTTCTTCAGCATGCACGTAACATTGTACCTCATGCATGATGCTCTGGAACAGTCATAATCAAACAGTGTAATTCCACAAGTGCTGTGTTAATCTGAAGTTAATGCTTGCTTTTTGCCTCAAACCACAGTCAGGCCTGGCTGGCCAGACCACATTAGAGGAAGACCCCCGTTCCCTGGTGTGCTGTGCCTTAAGCATCATTGCCAGTGGCAGGATGTTGGAGTTCTTCTGACTGTGCCAGTGACTCGACAGAACCTAATCTGTTTACTCCTAGTCAAACAGGAGCCCAGCTTCTCAGCACAGTTACAGCAGCAGTACAAATAAGGGTAAACCACTGAGTTAGCCACTACCTTGGTCAAGCTATTTTACCTCTCAAGTGACTTGTGTTACATGGGATGATCATCAATATGAACTCATTCTCTGGTGCTTAAGGGTTTAACTAAACAGACTGGAACAGCTAAAGAAAAGTGGTGAAACAAGCACTGCTTTAGTGGTTTGTGGTGTAATGTTGAGCATGACACTCAGGCCAAGGTAGCATGTGACTAAAAATAATTTTCTTTGGTCCTAGACAGGTACCTGTACTCTGCAGAGATGCCACACGCCTGCCATTCAGCACTGGCTTCCTCACATTATAAAACAGATGGGTTTGTCTGGCCCTATTTTCTTGTGTATTTTTTCCACAGTCTCTTGAACGGTAGGGATCTAGTCCTGACTGAGATATTTTAAGAGTCACCACGACAGAAATACTTCATGATGATACTGGTTATTTTAATTTAAGATATGTTAATTTAATTACCAACCAAGGTAATTAAATTAAGTCTAACCAAATTAATATTGCATCATAAGAAGCACTAAGATTCCATACAGTGGGGATAAGAAGCAGACAAACCAACCCTGCCTTTCATGCAGAAGATGCTATCTGGTGTTTGCATAGATATTGTGAACGTAATTAAAGCCATCCTTCATGTGTAATACTATTATTGCAGCCCTCGCTATTTTGTAGCAGTTGGTAGATCTTATAAAGAGTACAAAAATATCCCAGGGACTCTAGAAAGCCTTGCAGTGACTTTGCAGACAATGACTCTCTTAAAGTAAACCCCACAAGCATCCTTTCACCGAGAAACATCTTGTTAGCATCCGTCAGGTTGAATGCCATTTTGCCTCGAGAAAGCGCTGATCCTGGAAGAGTCTGGGCGCTGCACACAGACAGCTCACAGGTGACTAAGTCGTCTGGCACTTTCTGCAGCTCAAGTGCAGAGTGTTTTCGTACTCTCGGCGCTGCTTGGCTGAGCCGCGGGTCGCGGAGAGGTGAGCTGCCACGCTAGACAGCCCCGGGTGAGCCGCCCTCCCGGAGGGGCCGCGCTTGGCTGCGCGGCGGAATTGTGCCGCGGTACCGATCCCGAGTCAGACGTGCCGCAGGGTTGTCTTTCCGCCTGAATGCGGACACTTGCAGATGTTCTGCTGCTTCGTTCCTCTGCAGCCCTGCTTTCGGGACTATTTCAAGGTCAAGGCTGCTAACAGGGCTGTGAGTGCAACGCTTCCTCTCGGACTCTCAGGTCCGTGAGACCGGGGTGATTATTTACGATACACTTGTGCAGTACCTACTGCACTCAAATGTTATTTTCCTCAGCACTTGTTCCTCCTGCCCAGGAGCCACACTGTTCATGTGACTTTCGAGCATCTGTCAGCCCTGCTGCCTGTCCCTCAGGGTCCCCAAGTGGGCAGCTGGGCTATCCTAGCCTTTGGGGTTCTCACTCCTGATACCGTTCACAGGGAGAAGCTGGAGTGATTGATGGGCAGATTAGAGACAGTTTCTGGGGCTTCCCTCAGCCAGCCTTTCCCTGTCTCATAGGCAGAAAGGAAGCATCCACCTTCCAGCAGTGCTGAAACACTTTTGGCAACCTTGCCCATCCCTGAGGTGACTGTATCAGCATCTCTTTCTCATTTTTCCCTTGGTCTCCTGCCTCTGTAGCAGAGGATGCCCCACTGTTTTCTCAGACCCTTGCCCTGTTCTGTGGACATCTGGATTCTCTTTTCAGTATTGCTCGAGTCAGGCACAGCAAGATGAAGGACAGCTTGGTAATGTTTAGCTGAATAAAGTATCACACACAGAACTTGCACCGTTTCCATCAGCAGATTGCTGAAATAAGAATGAGTACAGTTGTTCAAAAACAGTTAAGAGGGATTTTCATGTGTAAGCATTTGGAGTGAGATTTCGTATGGCAGCAGGTGGATGTGTGAAGTTGTGTGTCTACTTTACCATTTTCAAGGTGCTGTGTTAGTGTCAGGTTCATCTGGGTCAGGGTGGTGGAATTTGCTCTTTGGCAGGAAGCCTGCCCTCTGGTTCCTCCCTATGTGGATGTTTTTTTGCTAATGGTGTATCTGTAATGCTGTAAAGTCAGCTTTGTGCCCAAACTACACCTAAGAAAAGCCCTTTCAAAAGTAAGGAATTGTGTTCATAGCAAGATTTGATTGTAATGATGAAAAGAACCAGAAGTTAATAGATATTCCTTTAATCTGCTTGCAGCAGATGCTGCAACAGGTGAATGTCAGAGACAAGATGGGTGGGGCTGTCAAGGACTGACAGGTGACCAGCCACCTTTAGTTGACCAAATTGGTAGTTCTTATATTGTAATCTAAACAAGGTTTAAAGCAGGTATGTTAGAGATATTTGCTAAGTGCTTGAGCTCCATATGTGCTGTGAGTAATATGAAACTTTGAATTAAGCATGTTGAAAGTCATAATAGGTCAAGTATCTAATGAAAAATTAAAGAACAAGATTAGTGGGAAGAAGAGAGTTCCCACCAGAGCAATAACATGGTCCCTGAAAGCAGCCAGCAGGCTCTGTGGGGGGCAGTTAGCAGCTCTCTTCTCACAGCTGCTTGTGTCCTCTCCCCACACTGTGGCTTAGCTTATTTTTCATGTTGTTTGTTGTCAACACAAGCTGATTTGAATATGGTCCAAGTGAAAACAGTTACAACCTCAGGATCTGCCTCCAGGAGAGTTTCAGCTGTATTTGCAGAAGCGGTCATGCACATTGCTGTCAGCAAACTGTTCTCTGCTAGTAGTCAGTCATCTCATAGCCTTGTCCTACTTTCTTACTTCTTAGCTACAGAGCAAGAAACACCCAGAAATCTCTGCATTCGTAACAGGCAAAGATCACTTACTGAAAAGGAAGTGTTAGAGAGTAATGCACCAGTTTTCCCCTGCATTACCCAGGACTTGTGACTATCAGAAGGGACTGCAAACTGAGCAGCCCTGGGGAGCGACAACAGCTCTGCCTCTCAGGCTGTCACCTCCCTCTCTTTGCCCAGCCTGGATCAGCTCATGATTTACTCCAAAGACTTCCTACAGGGCCACTCACTACCTGGGAATTGCTGCTGTTCTGCTGCTTTATGTGAACGGGCAGTTCTCAGGTGCTTCTCCTTCTCCCACAGTGAAAGCAAAACGCTGAGCACCCCCATTCCCACAGCTACCCCATGCCAGGGCAGGGAGAGCTCTCGGTGCTATTGCCAGGTACTAGTCTTAGCACATCTGCTCTGTGTGTGTATGTGAGGGGGGTCTTGGCTGGTTTGGGGTGTTCTTGTAAGATGCTTGTGTTAAGAAAAGAAAATGTCAACTGTAAAAAAACCAAGCCCTCCAACTGTAGTCTTTATAAAAAAAGGTAAAGAATTTAAATAATATATAATAAAGTATATTTTTTTCCGTAATGGCTGCATGATGAGAATTGGAAATGAGATGCAGCTGTAACCTAATATTTTGGATAGAAATTGACTGCTAATTAGTAAGTAAAAGTCATACTTTTAAAGTTATTTGCATGATTTCTAAATGCCAAGTATCACAAATATAATCTCTTTAATGGCTAAATTCAAGACTGTGATGTTGCTTTTTCCTCCAAATAATGTTATAGTAATATGTAAAATATGATTTATACTGTTAGTTGATTAGAATTGGGCAAGTATAGACAAGCAAGAAATGCAGAACAGCACAAAGCCAATTCCTTGTGGATTTTACAGGACCATCAGGACACTCTCACTCTTTATCAGAAAATATGTAAATAGCTCCTGGCTCCCTTACTTGCTCAGATAGTGAGGCAAGACCTTTTCCATAATCCTTCTTCCAGGAAACTCACCCTCCTCGAGGTGTGTGGTGAGAAATGATAGTAAAAAGAAAGAGCAAGAAGGATAAAAGGCAACAGTAGATAAGAACAAGAATACAAAGGGATCCTGGGAAGCAGTGAGGGAGAGGCATGGGGCATCAGGGGCTGAAGAATGCTGAATATGCTGATAAGGTGAGAGGAGTATGTGAGTTAGGCCAGGCAGACAAGCTGTCTGCAGGCTGAAAAATCCAACTGTGGTAGTGGACATACAAAATAAGATTTCTTCACAGTGAGGGCAAGAAACTGAGCAAATCAAACTTGTCTCTGCAGTACCTTAGTAATTATTTTCACCCTTTCAGGCAACGCTTAGGTGTCACAGCCGTGTTCAGTGCATGGGGAACAGCCTTATTTGGAAAGCATCATCTATGCAGGGATGGCTGGTAGAGGGTGGAAAAATGGAATATTAGCCCTGCTCTCTGGGAGGAGATTGGAAATGTGGATTAAAGAGCCATCTTAGGGACACTTAATGAAGAATTAGAGCCAGCAGTATCCTTGCTGCTCATTCTTCTCTGAGATTTTTAAGTTGACACATTAACTCCCTTGGCATAGATGGTCATACCAGAGTGTCCAAAGGAAGTAGAGCCCTTTCAAAGTAGAGTTTAGCCTACAGATGCCATAAAAGATGCTGGTACACTCATCCCATTTGTCCAGTGGGAAAGAAGCTTGCAATGGTGGAAAGGAGGGGGCAATCTGGAGAGCACCATGAGTGGGCAAGGAAAGGTAGTGTCTTCCTGTGGTATGGGTTTATGCCAGACAAATTTTGACTGAGCCCTGACTTTTCTGTTTCTGTGTCTCCAGGTGGCAGCTGTGTGTACAGAGTGCCCAGAGCACCTCTCCATATGTGAGGACGATGTTGCAATATGGTGATGTAACTGGTAGGCACAGATGCTTGTTCAAGAGGAGGGGAACCAAACCCTGCAAGAAATGGCAAGGAACTGCTAACTGGATTTGGTTCTGTCAGTAGGGAGGGAGAACTTTGCTTATTCCCGGGGACAGGAGGAGGGAAGGGATCTGGGCACTGAGCATTCCCAAAACAAACCCATGAGCTTTGACTGCCTCCAGGAATGTGACATTGACCATGTGACATTGGTTTACTTGTCCTGCTCAGACCCTCAATTGTGGCCAGCACAGCTGTAGGAGAGGGTTTGCTATTGTTCATTGCAATCTGTTGCCCATACCATGATTAAAAGGATGTCGGGCTTCAAAAATATAATGTTGCCACATTTTTAGCATATATTCCAACTAATTCTCATTAAACCTTTCTGCAAGTACTAAAATTTACAAGAGACCATTAACTCAAGTTCCTTTGCTGATGAACACCATTCTTGCTGCTTATGACAAACAAAAAACAGGAATACGAGGTTCAGTTCACCCTGTGGGATGTTCCAAGCCTCCCGCTAAGGCATTTTTTGGATTCAGGCTTTTCTTAGAAACTGTGTATGCCTTTGATCCAGTGTTTGAGGTCACCCCTTCTGTGGGGACTGCTTACTGTCCTTTTACCTCTAAAAGTTGCCTCATGTCTCCTGGCAGACGCCCTGGCCTTCCCACCTAATAGAACCTGCAGCCCACAGGAGCAGAGCTTTGTACCTCACCACCTGACAGACTGGCAGATGTGGTGGCTGGATTTGCTCATCTGTGACCGCTACACCTGAAGTTACAGGTTTTGACTTATTAAAACACCATCTCCGAAGCAGTGGCACAAACCCTGCTGAAGGTTGGCATAAGGTGCTACTGAAGGAATGTGACAAGCGAAGGTTGGCCAGAGGTTGGCAAGATGTTCGTGTCAGCCGTGGGTAGCTGGTTTCTGCTGTGCTGTCTCAGGTGAGGCAGAGTAACCCTTGGTGTTGCCAGGGGTGTGCCTGTGGGACACTGTGTCAGCCTGAGGGGCTGGTGAGGGGTTTCTGCAGGAGTTCCTGTGGTGAGTGGAGGCCTGTGACCTGCCTTAGGTTTGTGAGGAAGGCAAGCACTGTGTGTGGGTGACTAAAGACACCACCGTAAGAGCTGGCCGGAAGGAGGAGGAGCGAGTTGGCAAGGATGCAGTGCCCTCGGTTGGTTGGGATAGACCTGGGCCTTGCATTCTCCCATCGGTGCCGTGTTACCTGGTACTTTCCAGCCACTTCCTCTAGGGGAATTGGAGACTGGCACGAAATGAACCAAGGGATTTTATTGCGGTAATCACCTTTCCTGAGAGAAAGAGATCAAGGGGAAGAGGACAAGGAACAGCTGGGTAGCATTTAGCATGACTCAGTATTTCACCGCCAAGTGCAAAGTCATGGCTGAAAAGATCATTCTGTAGACTGAGGAGGTTGTCTGCTCTGCTGCCCGGGGTGAAGGTACGGCGTGGTTCTGGGGCGCTGCCGGGCTGTACCTGGGTGGCAGTGGTGCCTCGGGAAGCGCCAATGCCTGGGAAAAAAAGAGGAACGGTCCCGGAGCCCGTGGGGGAAGCTGGGAGCAGGAGTCCCGCTGCAGCCCGGGACACCCAGCGCCAAACACCCCGCCGGTGTCGCCG
>WEIV01014374.1:166445-186923 GCA_013390005.1 Calyptomena viridis | reverse complement strand
GGAGCGGGCCGGACCCCGCGGCCGAGCGCCCTTGGGGCCGAGGGAGCGGCACAGCCTGGAGCTCTGCCGGGCACCGCCGTCTGCGCGGGAGAGCGAGCTCCTCCCGCTCCAGCCCGCTGACAGCCTCAGCCGGCTCCTGGCCGCGGGGACTCTGACGCCGTCCGCTCCCTCTCGCTACTGCGGCTTTTCATGTGAGAAGCTCCTGTGTCCCCCTGCAGTGGCGGCTGGTTGAGCGGCTTCCCAAGCATAGGTGAATCCCCCTCCCTAGCGTGCTTCTGGGGTCTCTTCTCCTCTTCGGCTGGGAGGAGATGAAGGGTTTGGACTGAAAAATGCCAGATGCTACTGCATGAAAAAGAAACCGGGCGGGCGGCGGGGGAGGAAGAAGCAAGAGAAAAAAAGAAAATAGAATCAAAACTGATAGAATCAAACCCACTAAGGAGGTGTGACTACAGTGGCTAATTTACCAGAAAGCAATAGGAACAGGGCCTCCAGTTGGGAAACTTTCAAACCCCAGCGAGGTCTGGCAGCTGCCGGGAGTGGGGAAGTGTGGCTGGCAGCGTGTCTGAGGCTGACACCTCCCGCCTGCCAGCATGTGTCAGACCGTTTAGGGCGTTAATGGCAAGAATTCACCAATTAAACAACATTTCATCTTTTTTTTTTCCTTAAATGTCTTCCACGTGTGCTCTCCCGAACGGTAACCTCAAATTTTTTGTAATGATGTAAAGCATTTATGTTGTTTGTCTTATGTAGTGAGGTGCTTTCCTTAGCTGTGATTCATCACCCTGTTTTTCTTTTCCAATTAGGCTGCTCACTTGGAGCTCTGAGACAATCGGTGTCTCATCCTGTGTGCTGGGTTCAGAATTATCTGCGAGTTTGTCCCTCAGATTGGGTTCTTGGTAGACCGGAGATGTTTTCAGTTTCAGGCTATTGTATTTTACTGGCAATTGTAGCGTGAGGGAGGTCAATGATCTGCTAAAGCATGAGCAGACTGGGAGGTGTCTGATAAGAGTGGAGCCTTGATTGCATATGCATATGTGCTCTCGGGTTTGCTCCTTGGGGACATCCCATCCCGTAAGAGCTCAGACAGCTGCGAGGCGCTGGGGGCTGTCCATTGCCTTCGGATCAGAGTCTGTTAAATGCTTAAATGCAATGTTCCAGAAATAGTTTTTGTACGTTAAACACAAGGATCATCTTTGACGTTGTCAGGGCAATGCACGCATTACCTGGTGAGCTTAGTCCTTTTTGGCAATGACTGGACAGATACTGGAGCTGAGATGCTTGAGAAGGGGAAGAAATAGAGGAGGAATAGCAATCTCCTTGCAATTCCCAAGCATGAGAAGAGTCTGGCAGTGCCGGGCTATGGCTCCTCTTGTTGGAGCCTTCTGTGTCCTGCTGTAATTGACTCCATCTTTATCAGTGGCAGCTCCAGGGGGGCCCAGAAGTGTGAGGAACAGGCCTGAACACCAAATATATTATCTTGCAGAAAAATTTAAAGTGAAACTTATTACTTTTGCCAACACTTGCAGTAGACTTTAAAGTTTTGAATGCTTTCGATTGACAGCTTTGACTCAACTGCAGCCTGGCTTCCCTGGCTGGGCTCCCCAGTTGTGTCATCATCTCCCCTCTGGGTGATCTCACACCTCGTGGGAGGTGTGCTCTGGCGACTGAACCACAGCTCCAGTGAGGCACCACTTCAAAACCAAGTGTTTGAAATCCAAGAGATAATAGATCTTGATGTTTTTAGCAATTAAATATTGGAGAGAGTGAAGGCCTTTAATAGAAAGCTTTTTTTTCCCCCTCTCTTTAGAGAAAGCCACAATTTTCAGTAGAAAAACATAATGAAGGGAGTTTTTTGAGCAGCCCTGGGCAGCAGTTACTAGGATCCAATATTAATGGAGGGATGAGACATGAACACAGTCAGTCTTGTCTGTTTCTTGCCTTGCTTTTTCAGCATCCAGGAGTGAAATCCTGACTGCCACGTCATCCTGGTGTGGCCCCTATAAATCTTTATACTTTTCCCCCAAAACCTGCATGGTGCATGTGGTAAGAGGGGTCCTTTTCGTGCCTTGGTAGATTTTTTACTGTTTGTACAGCAGTTGCTTAGTTCTTGGCTAGTAGGGCAGTGAATATCCAGGTTTATTTCATACACTTTCAAAGCATATATGAAAGGTTTTAGGACCTAGGAGTTCTGCTGGAATACTGTGTGCTGCACCAAATGCTGTTTTCTGGGAAAAATGTCACAAGCAGGTTTTATACTTGGTAACCATGAATGTCCTGTTCTGAATAATGGAGTTTCTTTCCACCTTCTCTAGTGTTTCTCTAACTTGGTGAAGAATTTTAGCCAAATATTTCTGGCCTATCCTGCAGGAATCACACTTAAGTCTGTCAAACATTGTGGCTGGGAACCTTCCTCTGCAACATCTGGGTATGAGCAGTGCTGGAAACAGGATCCTGGTAGAAATGAACCATTGTGGTTTTTCTAATGAGATCAGTTTGCCACCTGCATCTCTCTGGGGCGTGACTTTATTTTAGAGATATTGTAAGTGTATAACAACCTTCTGACCTTCCTCCCTTCCATGTATTGCTTTATTCTCCATTTCCTTCTCTTCCCACCCGACCTCTCTCACAGTCCTGTGTCCTTGCAGACATTCCTTATTGCTGGCTTGAGACATGTTGCCAGCTGAACATTGTTTCACAGCTTCTTCAGACAAGAGGAGGAAAGAGTGCAGTGAGACATTAACCTTCAGGATTTAATGAGCACCCCCCAAATAGCACACCTTTGATAGTACCCTGGTTCTCACCCAGTGACTCCTGAGCACTTGTGGTGGCTCAGCAGAGCTCAGTAGTGGAACCCCTGAGTGTACACATTGAATCAACCTTTCCATTTCATGAGCAGAGTGGACTTTAATAGAGCATTGTGAACAATGAGGCAGAATTCCCCACTGAGTCCCTCAGTTGCCCTTGATAGGGTAATGCTATGACAGATATGTTTGTTATTGCTTTTCATGTATGTTTCTCAGATAGAAGGAATTCACGTTGAAGGCCTGAATATTTGGGATTATATTTTATGTTTATTGTAATCAGTCAAAACAACATTGGCACTGAAACTTCTGTGGGAAGGTTGTTTAACTATTAATTATTTTCAGTCTACTTGGCATCATGTGAAGGGTTATTAACATAACCAGTCTTGCAGGTGATGATAAATTCAACAAGCATTACTTCTACTTTCTTAAGCGGTTGTTTTTCATTATTATTACTCTTTCACGTAGGTGTCTTATTCCAGCTGACACAAATTGCTTTCACAGCTGACCTAAACCTTGTAATTTGCCAGGAAGTTAAGATAGTTTTTTATTTAAAATACAGTTTCCCCCCTTAATGTAGTGACCAAAACCAGGGCTTTCCTTTTATCTTGTAGAAAGCAAAACATTGTGACATTGTCTCAATTTTGCAGTTACCTTAAATTCTGTGTTTTACCAATCCATCTTAAGAAGAAGAACATGTTTGTTAAATCACAGGATAATATTTGTCTTCTCCATCAATTAAACACCTCCCCTCATCAAGAGGCCAAGAGGAAAACAGTTTTCTATCATTCCTGTATGTTTACATTCAATATTGAATGTAGCACCCTGAATCACAGAGGTCAGACTGAGAATGGATGTCGTGCTGGTGAAGGGCACATGTGCATTTTGGACCTACTTGCACTTCTGATCTACCTACAGCCTCCTTTCTTGGGTTACTCACAGCTCTGACATAGTGTTGTCAGCATAGGTGTAAGCATGAAATTGCTTTTATGGCTTTGATGGACATCTGTTCTGGAAAATATATATTCATTTCTTCCTGGAACTGGTATCCAGGCTGAAATGGAGGACCAGCTAGGTAATCTTACTCATTTACTGCCTCCATTGCATGTATTCAGGTCATTTCCAAGTGTGCCTTTGCTGTGCAGTACCACACTGGATTGACTACAAAAGTGTCCTGTGGGCTCGATGGCTCTTGGAAATGGAGCAATAAAACAAATTCATGAGGAAGTAACATAACAATGTGAATATCTGGAATGTATGTCATGCTCCTCCTGTGTTATTTTTATTGATAGCAAATATATTTATCTTTCCCCTCAGTGAGAGACTGTGGTGAGAGTATATCTGTAGTTAAAGGAAATTAATGTGGTTTTGGTTTAGTTACCCACTTGGTTTGGAGCATCAGAGAAGTGAGGGTCACTTCATATGGTAAGAAGTGCTCAAGTTATTTTATAAGAAGAGCACTGCTCTTCTGGCACAAACATACCATCCAGTATCCCACCCTTACAGCTCTTTTATCAATGACTTACTGAACTGTTCCTGCCCTACACAAAGCTTTGGTGCTGCTGTTTGTGTTAATTGTTTTTGAGACACATTTTTTTTTTCACTTCCACTGAAATCTGCCCTGAGTCATTCTTTTGATACAGGTGGCTTTATGGTGCTTGATGTCATACAATCATAGAATGACAGAATGGTTTGGGTCAGAAGGGACCTTATAGATCATATAGTTCCACCTCCCCTGCCGTGGATAGGGACACCTTCTCCTAGACCAGGTTGTTCAAATAATAAAATAAGCTGTCATGAAAAATACTGTTTATCCTAAGCTGAACTTAAGCACAGCCTTAGTGCTCAGAGCAGAGAGTACAGGGCACATCCTACAAACAGTTATGGGACATGTATCATCTCCACATGTCCCTAAGTCTTTTGGCTTCCAATTCGATAAACAGAAATTTGTAGCAATGTACATAATTGCTTATATCCCTCTTTTCTACATGCCTCCACAATTACAATGCTGCAGACAAGTAAATATTAAAAAGGAATGTCTATTTCTTGTCTTGTAACATTTCAATGGCAAAGAAATGACATTCATCTTTTGTGATGTGGTGCAGTGAGTAACAGTGTAAACTGTATTTAAACATACCAATTACAGAGAACAAAGGGATGGCTGAAAGAAGCTGGTCCTGTCCATACACATTACAGGGCTCCTTCAGGAGTGCAGGTGATGTCAGGAGGCAGCAAAATGTCCTCTCAACTTTGTTTCCTAAAATACAGGTTCAGATGAATTTCCCTTGCCCTGTAACTAAGCTTTCAGTGACAGCAGCTTCCTCAGATGGGCTCAAACCATCCTTAATACTTCAGGGAACTTCCTTATGAATGACCTAGCGACTTCTGTAGTTCTCCCTTCAGTTTTTTTACTTGCTCACTTTTTTTTTCAGATTTTTCAGCTCCATGTTTTACTTACAGTATTTCCACTCTGGTTTTGCTGGGTGAGATGGGAACACGGAAATCCCATTTTTCATGTTCCCCAGCTGCACAGCCAGTGTATTACAGTTCCACCTGTGTTGTCAGGAATTTCCTGTTTTAGTAGATTAATTAAAGTTGAGCAACTCTGAGTTCCTCTAAAAGAAACGATTTTCCTTTCCTGTTTGGCAAGGGAGATTGCAGTCTTCTGAGGCTGTAAACTTGTTTAGACCTATCAATAGTAGTTGGTACCATTTAGAGATACCGTCTGGTTTCAATTCTGTTCTGTTACATCAATGTAAATCTGAGTAGCTGCTGTTGCTCTGTTTACCTCTTTTAGGGGTGGTTGTCCTGGTAGACAGTTTTTCATCCAGGAGAAGTTTGCCTCTTGCTGTTGTTATCTCTTCTTCCAGAGTCAAAAGGCACTATCTGTATTTTACAGCATCTCCAAAAATGACTGCTTTGGCTGACTTCAAAACCTTAATTCAGCAAGCACACAAAAGTGGTTTCCAACATAGCTGCCCAGTTTGGATAACCCTAAGGATTCATGTGGAAACAGTTTTCACTTGTTTTCTGTCTTATTTTCTTTTTTTTTTCCTTTCCCTCTATTCAGCTGGTTGAAGGGCTTGCACTTCTGCCTCACCCACTTAGCTTGTCCTGGTCTAGTTCCAATAGCCAGAGGGTGAGGAAATGGCCTTTTTCCTAGTGAATTTTGCTTTGGCAATTTTTCTCTCTCCTGTCTGCTGCATTAAATCCCTTATTTCTTACCTTGTTGCGGAGTGTATTTAGCGTTGCTTGTTTCAGAGGGCTGGAGTCTGGCTGTGTACCCACTCTGTTGGGTAGCACAGCATTAGAAGCATTTGGGTTGACCATTGGTGTCTGGGTGCAGGTGCAGTGCTTGCCCTCAGCCCCTGGAGATGCTCTGAGCCTCAGTGCAGGTGTCCTGGCGGTACCGGTGCCTGAGGAAGCTGAAGGAGCCAGCGGTGACCGCGTTCCTGTAGGACCATCAGCCTTTCAGAGGGCTGAGCGTGTCACGTTTAAAGCAGGCGGTGCCAAAGCCTTCTCCTCCAAAGCAGGGCCTGGCAGGCAGATGAGACGGCTCTCAAGTGAAGCAGCAGGAGCGTATGCTGGGCTTGTTTTGTGAAACATGTCGTGGTGAGAAGTGAACCGGAAAGGAGAATTGTTCCACACTTTTCTGCCTGAAGCTCAGTTGTCTGCCCCTGCTAACCTGAGCTCTGCAGAGGTGCTGCAGACCAAAAGTGCTTTCTGATGCTCTGCAGATTTGTGAAACCACTCTGGAGTAACAGAAGCACATGCGTGGCATGTGTTCTTATTTTCTTCACCTCTGAAGTACAGGTCCCCTTACTGAATGTTCTGTTACACAGTTATTTTGAGGCAGTTATGGGGAGGCATAGGCAAGTTGGTTAAAATAAAATGGCTCAGCCAGAATCTGCAGCAAGGTGCACGAGTTCAGATGTGCCCTTAAAAGTCAGCCCCATCCCCGGAGGCTTCTAGCACAGTTGTGTAGTTATGGTTTCTGCATAATTCCTAGAACTAAAATAATAAAAATAATCCTAGACAGTTTAAGATGCATCTGTTCTTGGCTTCTACCAGTGTAGTTTGATCACTTTGCTTTAAACTGGGAACATTTAGGACAGATAGCTCCTTAATTTCGAGTAATCTCAGGCTTTGCAGGTTGGTTTTGGGTTTTTTTCCCCTGTGCTTTTTATTAATGACTTGTTTAGTGGAAGCAAGATGGGAAGTTCATAGCTGGGAATTGCCAGATTTCCAAAGTGCCAGAACTTGGTGTATTGCATCTTTGAATCCAACTTACAGTTACAAGTGAACACAAAGTCAAGAAGTAGGATATGCAAAGTGAAGTGACAAGAAGGGATAAGAGGAGGAAGAAGAATAAAGGGGACAGTGTATCATCCAAAATGAATAGGAAAATGTGGTGAGACAGGAAGGAGTTCATGGGGGACATTGAGATTTCTAATCTTGTTCCTAATTTAGGCACAAGCTATAAAAATATATGTATTCATATATGTTTCATATGACTTGCTTTGAAGGCTAGTAAGAATCGCCATG
This sequence comes from Calyptomena viridis, assembly GCA_013390005.1. NCBI lineage: Eukaryota > Metazoa > Chordata > Aves > Passeriformes > Eurylaimidae > Calyptomena > Calyptomena viridis. The sequence continues at coordinate 179,577 of WEIV01014374.1, read as the reverse complement.
AATAAAACTCCTTGTTCCTCCCTCTGACCTGTCATACTTAATCTTTTAAAATAGTTAGGATTTGGCAGCAACTGTAAGAAGATATTTGAGCTGGTCTCCTGATTCCACCCTGGCACCCGGAACCAACACATCAGTCAGTGGTTAATGAAAGCTGTAAGAAACAAGCAATTTGGTCTGTGTGTGCCATGGAGACACAACCTATTAGAGATGGCAGGGCAGCAGAATGAGATGTTGTCTCGTTATATTGTCAACAGATCTCATCAAGCCCAGATCTAGCATTGTTGATTTGAGACTCAGAAGGTAAGTAATTCTGAGTAAACACTTGGGAAATACTATTCAGGAGATTTCATTTTTCTCCCCCTTCTCTTTTAAGTCTAGGTGGAATTTTGGCCACAAACCAGACTTTTTGGGTGTGGGTTTTTTTTCCACTGTGTACTTATTTTGTCTCACACAGTTTTAAGGAATTAGACTAAAATATGTCAGCTTAGCTGGAGAACATTTTTTTTATCTGATGTAACAAAAATCATTTGATAATGATTTTAAAATTCATTGACAAAAATTGGAAAAATAAGTTGACAAATGACAGGCCTTTGCCAAATACCTTTGTAAAGGTCACAGTCAGCCAGCTTGGAGAAAAAAAATGTGGAAAGAAACTGAGTTAAGCTAGTTTTTAATAAATTTCCCCTTAATACTATTACAGTGTACATCAGATAAGAAAAAAGAAAGGAAAAAGATGAACTTGAAACTTTGGAAAATCATAGTCAACTAGATGGAAAGACCATAAACAGATGGAATGAATTGGAAAAGGGCAAAATGTACAGAACTTGACATACACAGAGGACAGACTGGCTTAGAAGGAGGTTTGGGCTCAGCAGCACTGCTTACATGTAAGGTTACTTGTGTGGGTATGTGGAACCAGACACTACAGACCCAGAGTGCAGAACATACTGTGATTTTCTGTATGTTAAAAAGGCAGATTGCTAATTAAGATACTCAGTATCTCAGTATCTGTCAAAGAACTTGAAGCAACCACAGCAATGTGGGACTGGCAATACACTTGCCATACAGGTATTCCTTTGTAGCCTTTTGCCTTCAGTAGCCTCGAGTCTGACCCTGATGGGTTTGGGTGCCATCATTTGGTAAGTGCAAAGCACTTCCCTAAGATGCAGATCAGGTGTTTGCTGCTGACTGACTCAATCATTTGTATCAGCTGGAACAGCATATTCCCATCAGTCTGAAATGCAGGTGGCGGAGAGAAGTCATTTTTAGTGGAAAGACAAGGAGGAGGAATGTTGGGACAGCTGAGGTTTCTGCAGGCAGTGCCACAGGTGCACTGAATAGGTGTGCTGGAATGTTAAGAGCCATCTTACTGGGGGTGTCATTTAGTCAGACTTTGCCCACAACGATTTATTTAAAAATTCATTGTGTCAGACAGGATGTATAGCACAGGGCACAGGTTTGTCCCTTTAAACTGCACTATAGAAGCACCTTTCAGGTCTGTCTTAGCACTGGAAAACCAGTATTATACTGCTGCAGTATTTGTGTGCTGGAAGGGGCAGCCCCCGGAGGGGCTGTTACTGCTGCAATGAGAAACACAAAGCTGCTTTTGTTGAGTCTCCCTGCGTTGTTATTCTAATTCAGGGTTAACACAGTGCAACAGCTCCACTTCTATCATATACTAATTAGAATCTGTTTGCATTTTTTCATCTTTTGAGGCGGTTATCACTTGATTTTTAGCAACTTGAAATAATCAGTTTTTAAATAGAGTTCATATGGCCAAGCCACTATAGAACTGCACATGTGTTTCCCCAGCTGTTGTCATGGGGGAAGGAGAAAAAACGATAAAACAAAATCATGCTCAGTTTTTCAAGCTATGTTTTATGGATAATTTAGCTAAGCATCATCAATTCTTAAGTGTGAGTAAAATGATTAAGCAGTAAAGTGTAATGGCATGTTCTTTGATAGAAAACCTGACATCCTGTTACAGGATCTTGTTTTTCCTATCTATATGTACTTCTTTTGACATACCTGTGAAAACGGTAGTTAAAGATTTGACTAAGCTTAAAAGAGGTGAGGGATGTGTCTCTCTAATGCTTTACACAAGCCTTTGTCTCAAAGGAATATTTAGCATTAGACTCAAGATTTAAAGGTTAAGTATACATCTTTAAATTATGAAAGGAAACCACTAGTGCTAAACTTCAGTGTTTTAAGAGGTTATTTTGGATATATTATATGAAGGAGTTGGCATAGGATGGTTTTGAAGTTCACAGGTGTTATTTCATGAATTGAGACTTTTTTCACTGTAATGGGGAGGAGATTTCCTTTTCTGTATTGTGGCTGCTCTAGGTATTGGGTCTGTTGTTAAATGATGCTTGAGGACAAAGGTGTGTGAGAGTTGATGCTTTTTGCTGTTTTGAAACACCTCCCTAGCCCACACTGTAATTGAGTCACCCTAACTTGAAGTTGTACTTGACAAAAGGAATTGTCAATGACAAGAAAAGGAAGTGCTTGAAGTTTCAGTTGAAATGATTCCATGTGTGTATCCATTGTGTGGGGGCACTAGAAACACAGCTGGATTTGCGTGGGATGGCTAAAGGCAGTGTGATCTCCTTTAATGGCATTACATCACTGCTTTGCTTTAGCAGCTCTCTATAGTAGTGTAAGATATGGATCACTGCAGCTGGAACAGGCCTGCCAAAGTCCTCTGCTTGAAGCTCTGTGAGTTAGCACCCAGTAGTAAGGATACAGATCTGTGTGCAGACAGGTATGTGAACATTTCCATACACCAAATACGTATAGGCTGTCATGGCCATCCAGGCTTGGCTTCCATAGTCATGGCTGTCTGCAGGATGAGTGTGCTCCCAGCTCCATGGTGGGAATACAGGACTCTGCAAAGAGGGCTAGGAATCTGTGCTGCTGCCAGACACTGCTTTGTAACCACAAGATCGTGGTGGATAACAAGCTGAGGTCTGTCATTTTTTGCATATAGTAAGAGCCAAATTGCTGTGAAGTTGCAGGAGGTGTGGATTATATACACCTGTATATGTGTGCAATACCCATACCAGTAAGGTCCCTCAGAAAAGCCTCTCTTCTCTCTGGAGCTGTGTCCTGCTTTATCCCATGCACTACTGGTGTGGAGGCTGTGGCAGATGCCTGCCTGTTCCCTGGGCCCCATGGATGGAGATGGATCCGGGCAAGAGCTGGGGAGCATGTTCTGCTTTGCAGGTGGGAGTGGGTGGAGGGGAGAAAGGAGAACGCAAATACATTTTCTTTGCTGTCATCACGTTCCTTTCTGTGTAGGGAATTTATACCTGAGCTTTGGTGCCCCCTCAGTGCCTTGACTGAAAAATAAACAGCTTTTCTGTTGAATAGAATGTCTTGAAGAGTCTAGAAACCAGTGGTCCTTCTGAGAGTCCACTTTGCATGAACATTTTTAGAAGTCTGGAAATAAGTAGTTTTATTAGTCTTTCATCAAAAAAGGTTATTTCACAGTATAAAGAAGAATTAACAGTGCAGTGAGTTACTCTTTCTTAGGAAACAGCAGTGGCTGGCCAAGGCTGTCTCCGAAGGTGTTTGCAAATGGCTTGGTCTTTCCAATAGTTCTTCTGTGGGGAAACTAAAAGCAGTGGGGAAATAGCATTCAGAAACCTTTCTTTAAAACACTCCTTAATGAACACTGGCATTCCTGTGATAGCTGTAATGCAATCATTAACTTAACAATCTTCAGAGCAGTACAGGCTCCTTCTGGCGTGATTTTTGCTTTGTGCCTGTCCTAATCAGCCCAGACAAAAAAATAGGCCCACGTGAGTTACTGAGATGTGCCCTACAGTTGTCATGTTCTTGTGATCTGATTTTGCCATGGTGGGTGTAATTTCGGTTTCTTCATGCTTTATTGTCTTTGAACAGTCACTGGTACCAGTGCTGCAGTTGTCAGACAGAGCTGGGAAGCCTTGACTTTTGGAAGCTGTGATATTCAGTATCACTAACCCATCACTTCTCATCCAGGTGTGGGAGATAAGGCAAAAAAGGCTGCTGCAAGCAGGGGGACAGAGAGGGCTTGGAGGAAGTTCTCTGATGTTTCTGCTTTCCATATATTGCCCAAACAGGAGCACATTTCTTACTACTTGCAGTTACTTAGACTCTTACATCTAAGTAATGTTTAACGCTGCTTGTGGCACATCCTCAGTTCTACTGCCAGGAAAACAATTATGGAAAGGAGAACAATCCAACTCAACCCACAACTCTCAGTACTGTGCAGTTAACAGACATTAAAAGAAATCATTCATACTTGGAATAAGTTATAGAAGATGCATGACTTTACCTTCTTACTTAATAGCTCTGTTCAAACTTATTGCCCAAGCCCTTTTCAGAGTGGAACTTGGTGTATTTTCCTGGGAGTACCTTGCATACTTGACCCTAGGTCAGTGTCTCCTACAGAAAACCCTTAATGAAAGTACAGATTCCAATGGAAAGTCCCACAAATTTCCTTGGGCAGTGCTCCATTGAGACCAGTGATTCGCAGTCTCATGGAGATGATTCAAGAGCCCATCTTCATCCCAGTGATGTTTTTGCTTTTGAGCACGTCCCCTTTTGGTTAGTTGGCTCAGAATGGCATTTGCCCCTGTTGTGGAGTGTCACAGACACTAAAGAAAAAAGAATTACTGGCAAATGCTGTGCAAGCAGCGTGCATGCCTAAAGCCATACTAAATCCCAAGGAGATTTCCTCTACCAGATTGAAAAGAACTGTGTCTTCCCAGCACTGTGCTGTCACACCCTTGGGAAAAAATGTAAAAAACCACGATCTCAAAATTGGGGTGGAGGATATTGTTAGGCAATGCATAAAACATCCTTGGTGGTGTAAGAATACCCCCATCGTGTTTCTGATTGGAATTTGTCATTTGTTGTTAAAAGTATTACCAGAATTGTAATACTTCTGAGACATCAGGTTGTCCCATTGCATAGGCTCTAAGGGCACTCAGAGGCTTTCAGAGAAGGCCCTCTCTGAGTAAGGCTCCATTAGAAAAGTTTTCAAGGGGTTTAAAATCCATCTTGGAGATAGGGCAGGAGGGACATTCCAGTCAGTGATTGGTGGGAAGTGCTTCATTAATGTTAAAGTTTAGGTGCAGAAGAACTGAGGAAGTTGGTTTTCCATTATCACAGGGGGAAGCAATACCAGTTAAGCCAAGGCCTGCAGCAGAAACATTTACTGGAACTGTTTATATGTTACTTAATACCTTGACATGCATTATTCAACTTGTGTAATGTCAGCTGGGGTGGAGCAGGGAGGAATGGCTTTGCAGAAGAATTTGTTTGCTCCCCATGGAATATTTTCCTGATCGTAGCTACCTTCTTTGGCAGTGAGATACATTCCAGAAATAAAAAAAAAAATGTTCTTGAGCCACATTTTTATGAACTGCTGGAATGTGCTCTCTTGCGAAGGTGACCTAACCTTGTCCAGATGGTTAGTCTTTCTCTGAGCAGGGACACCCTGTCAGTCTTTCTTCAGTGTAGAGCAGAATTACAAAGAAAAGCCCTCTGTGAGCCCCCTTCCAAGCAGGAGCTACACACTAAATGTGGAGCCATTTAAATGGATGCATTTCTCATACTGGAAATGAAACCCCACTTTCCCTCTCAGAGGGAGGCACCAAGTGCTCTCTCCTGAGCAAACCACTTAAGCTTCAGTTTTCCTGATGTGCCTGAAGGACTTTCTGAGCTGCAGCCAAATGAGCTGTGTGTTGAGGAGAAGCCAAGGAGAGCTCACCTGCTCATAGGAGCGATGTCACAGTGATGCAGCAAAGGAGATGGGAAGGAGAAATGGATGGGAAGCATGAAGTTAAGCTGGCATCTCTCTGCTTCACTCATCCACACAGACAGTGATTTCATGATTCACCTGCTGAACAATTTGTTTCACTTACAAAGCTGTGATAAACAGAGACTTGGCACCGTTTGCACAGTTGTTTAATCTAAAGGTGTATGAGTCATATAAATGAAACTTTCAGACTTGTTGTGATACATTGTCATACAGAGTTGGTGAAACACACAGATTTTTATTTGCTTAATCACTACCTGGAAACATTGGAAAAAGTGATTTAGCACAAAGCCTGAAGTTTCCAAAATAGTAAGGCAGGCTTAATTTTTAGTTCTGGAAGGAATAATAATATACTTGTCCTCTTATGCTGCAACAATTTTTTGTTTTGTTTTTGTGGTGGCATCTAGCCAGACTGGGGAACGTTAGCTCTTGAGGATTATAAATGAAGGGGATGCATGTGTAGCTCGAGGAAACTGTCTAAATTATAATTCCTAGAAACATGAGTCTTCCTGATTCACGATGACTGGATTGTCTAGCAACAAAAGGCTGTGCAGAGTACTGCTTCAAAAAATGGACTGGCATTTTAGGAGTATTCTGGGAATCTCTCCTGCATTGGTTGTGCAGTCCCTGTTAATAACACTTCATGGGTGCTGCTCTGAAATGTGTCAGAGGGCTTGTTTTTCTGAGGATGGGACTCGTGGCTCTGGGTTTTCCAAAGTTAAATTGATTGCGAGATGAAAGTGTTTGTCTGTTGCAGCAGAGCACTGAATAATCAGCTCTCACTGATTTCAGCATGTCTTTGTGATTCTGTTTAAACTGATCTTATCCTAGAACAGTTTTATAGGAAAATAAACATTGAAATGAAATACTCATGAATTAGCATTAGACATTATCTAGAAACTCGAAACATCCTTAGTAAGAAATAGGCAATTAAAAGGCATTTGTATATCTGCTAGATATATGTATTTTTGATAGTCCTTTTAAAAATAGAAACTCATCAGTAATATTGAAATTACAATACATTCACCAGAGGGAAGATGTTCTAACCTGAGATTTTAAACAGGGATTCAAAATAATAGTCCATTTGTAGCTAATAGATGTTTTTTGAGAAATGATGATGCATGTAGTATTTGTTATTTTTCCTGTGCTTACTGATTTTTAAAATGTTACACCTTTTTTAGTTTGCCCTGCTCTGTAGGTATAGATAGTTACAGCTATACCAGCTTTCTAGTAGTGTGTGAGAAGCAATGAAATCATTGCAATCATGTTAATGAAATGTTAATGCAGTATCTGTGTTTTATGGTAGCAGCAATATATCACATTTGCTTTTATCTCTTTCTTTGGTTTGCACATGACATACAACTTGCGTGAGATAAAGAAAGATTGGGGCTTGAACAAGTCTTTCATGGTTCACAAATGGCACATGACCAAATTCTAAAGTGATGTCCACTGTGCACTGTGGGCCAGTAAATGTGTTTGACCCAAAGGATAGCTACACCAGTGTGCTTTCAGGGATAAAGACTGTTTTCTCTCTTGTGGCAGTTCTACACAAAATGAAGCCTTGCTAACCCTGACTTACACCATTGTGGCTGGACGAATGGCATAAGCAAACTTGACAAAACATCAGCTGAAAATCTCCTCAAGGCCAAATTCTGAAATAATATAGTGTATTTCATATCCACACTCATTAAAACGTGTGACAGACTCAATAGTATTCCTGATCATTATTCGTTTTCACAGTTGTCACATCTGTTCTGTTGTCAGAATTGCCTTAACAAAAAGGCCAGCTAGAAAATAAATATGTAAAGTAGGTGGGAGAGATATGGATTTCTTTAAACCGTTTGTGTTCCAGTTCCTGTAATGAATCTCTTTCTAGTCTTTGCCTCTGGCTGAGAACAGTAATATGCCATTAACCCAAGAGATGGAAAACATGCTGTGCTGCGCTTGGAAAGGTGTCAGAAACTCCTCCTATAAGGATGAGAAGGTATTTTACTGCTTTTTTGATTGTTGAATAGCCTAACCCTAGTAAGCATTTTAGCAAAAGGGAACTACTAAAGTAATTGTGAAGCCTGATGTTTGATTTTCATGATTAGCAGATTGCAGAGGGGCTGGTAACACAGATGTATCAAGGCAGGTACAGCAGCTGTTACACTTGAGGTTCTATCTCACACATTACAACCTGCTGGACACTGAAGCCTATTTTTAGTAAAAGAATAAATAAGCCAGCTGTGCCCTACTTTTTGTCAAAATGTGTCATGGGATCTTTGTATTTGATTAGAAAAGTCAGTAGAAATAACACAAGGGAACTTGGTGCCTCATCTAAAAACTGGCAATTCTAACAATTTAGTGATGCTTTTTATTACAAAAGTATGCTAATATTGGTTATGAGTTTGAACTCAAAGTGGGCAGAGGAGATAATAGCTGGTGGGAGACTTGCCCATGTGGGCCGTGAGGTTACATGTGGACACAAGTCCTGTTCCATCAGGCACAAACTATTCAAGATGCTTTTGGATGAGAGAATTTGTTTTGTATTGATGGAACTATTTTTGCAGTCTGTGTTAGGAAACAGGAAAAATGAAAGGCTATGTAGAGTGTGTAAAGAGAGAATGTAGCTGGAAAGCCAGTTGGCCACTGCAAGATGTTCCTGATAGTTGTAAAGACCTTGTTCTTCCTAGTTCTGAGCAGGTTTTTTTGTCTTCACTGGCTGATACAAGATGGATGTTCACATACCTCATGAACAAAGTGTCTTGTAAAGTGTGACCATACCCAGAAACCTCTGTCATGAACAGATGCATCAAATAAGCAATATTGGTTATAGTATATACGTTGGTTATAGTATAGGATTAGTGACAACTAAGTACTTTCAATCCGTTTCTCTACAGATAAGATATATAAAAAAAATTTCTGCTTTATTACAATAGAACTGGCATAAATTGATCAAAATGCCACCATTTAAGAGTGCTTGCCTAAGAGCTCCTGTCCATTGAGTTTCTGTGATTTGGAGGCAATATGGTGATGTGCCTTCTGAGTGTAGATTTACAAAGTAGGGCAGTGGGGTTCAGCTCCCAGCTCTTACTGACACGTTTGCAGCCTCAGTGCACAGGGATTCTCCTTTGCAATTCCCTAGTCTGTATGTCCTAGCCCAGGTTTAGGGAGCCCAAGAGAAGCAGTCATGCTCTGTGGGATCACAAGCAAAGCCAGTGCTCCAGAAGGAGAGCTTTGGTGGGGTGAGGCCTCTCTCCAGCTTGGAGCTGCTGCTGCAGCAGCACACCAGTTCACACAGCTTGGCTGAGCAGGGAAGAGGGGGAGCTGAGCCCACGCACTCACAGCAGGGCTGTGCTGCCCTGGTGGGTGCATCAGCCAACGTGCTGGTACTTCTGGTGTGTTACAGAGGTCACGGAGGTCAGAGGGGTTGAGGAAGAGGCCCTCTATTTCAAGTGGCTTTGTGTCACTTAAGTTAGGTTTAAAGTTTTAAACTGAGAGGCCTCAGACATGGAATTCAGTAGGTGGAACAGAACAGTGAAGTGCCAGGATGGTGACTGAGTATCAATGCTGCTGGCTGTTTGTGGGGCTGCTGCAGATATCAGGGGGGTTTTCCTTGCTGGCTCCTGTAAGTTCTCAGGGAACTTTTCTACTGAATTTTACTCGTATTAAATAACTTGGTTTAGCAAAGCACTGCTAAAAGCTGCTTGTTCTTGCTGCAGGCTGTTGCTTCATTAGCCAAACTCAGCATCTGTTTTGTCTGACATCTGCATTTGCAGTCTGGTCCTGAGCGTCACTCAGCCCATTATTTGCTGCTGCCTCCCCCTTCACCGGAGTCAGCGTGAGACACAAAGGGAAGCTTATTATAGACACACACGCTGGTGCAAGCACAGGAACAGAGACCAATGTACTGTACAGAGCCCCTCTAAGGGAATGTTAGGCTTACACCACTGAGCTGGTGTTACACCGAGTTCTTCACCCTGCCATTAGCACTTCCCAGTGCACCCTGAGAGGCCCTGATGGCAACGGGCGGCTTGGATTTCACAGATTGGTCTGTCAAACAACTGCAGAGATGGGGAAGGTCCAGGCCAGCAGGACAGTTTTTATTTACCAGCTGATGCTACTACGGGGCCATGCTATCCACATACCTTATCTGCTCTGTCATATCATTTATATCTGCTGCACTACTTTAACCTGGGGCATGAAATCATGTATTGGGAATTTCTTAATATTTCCCTTTTATGAGATTAAATGTAGACTCTGACAGTTACATCTGATTCATGTGATTTATTTTACTAAACACATGGTTTGAAATAGTCCTGCCAAAATGATTCACTTGTTTATTAACATCTCTTAAATTTCAATGATTAAGGATTCTGTCTTCCAAATGGTAACAACCTGCTACCTTAGGCAACAGGGGACATATTTTTTTCTAGTGTGGAAGAAGGAGGGACTTAAAAGGGGAGATGAAAGTTTTGTTAATACCAGATAAGCTGTTTTTTGAATGTTATAATCCAAACTGGCTTTCCTCTAGTGACTACTGAGGAGACTGTGTATTTGTCATACACAAGATGCCCTAGAGCCTTTTATTTGGATAACAGTAGGCAGCAAGCTGACAAAGGGATGACCATCCAGTGTAAAGTGACCATTATTCTCTCTGCTATTGCTCATGCAGTATTGAATGTAACTTTTTTTTCTTTTAAAGAAAAGAAATACTGATGAAAGATTCTTGTGTTATTCTGTATTCACCACAACATTCCTGTGCATTAACTACCCAAAGCTGATTTGGTTATCACAGTATCAGACAGTAGTAAGTTGTTATGAGTATATAAGTGTTGTAGTGAATGGTTTCTAAGCATGTCCTGCCCAGTATTTTGCTGTGTTCGGGATCATCGTCCTTCAGATTTAATAACATCAATATTTTTCAGATTGCCTTTTTCTACTTTAGGCCAAACATCCTTAACATGCCATTTCCACTTGCATTTTCTTTCTCTGTCTGGGTCTGCTGCCAAGGTTCTCTGATGTTTGTAGATACACAGACAAGTTAGTTCCTTTCTTTTGATCACTGCAGTGACACAGGACTCAAATAATGTAAACCCAGAATGCTGAAAATGACACATTTTCAAGTGGCCAGGAATGTGCCCTAGGTGTACAGCTGCTTCACATGCAAAGACATGACTCAGATACAGCCTTTTTAGACAAAACCCCTTTGTTATACTGAGAACACATGCAACAATAGCCCGGGGGGGTGAGAATAATAGAACATTTGTTGTTTTGTGAAGGGGGGTGGGAAGGGAATCTAAAGATAAGGAAATTGAAAATTAAAATTATATTTAAAGTCTGGGTTTTTTTCCTGCCATATAGGACATAAAAACATTTCTTCAAGACTTTTCAAGACGAGTTTCTTATTCATATTGTACACACTGTCCATAACAACTCCATGTGTGACAAGAACATAAATATAATGCAAGTTGATCAACTATAATCTGAAATATGTTAATAACTACTGATTGAGATCTCTTTATTCCAATCCCTGCAAAATACTGATATTGTATTTGGAGGTGTTAAGACAGAAAACAGAAAGGAAATTTGAAATCAGGGATTACAACCCTACAGAAAAACTCTGTGTGGGCAAGTTTCATTGAAATCTATTCACAGATATAGCAGAAATTGTCTATACAAGACAATTTCTAAGTGCTTGGAGGTTTACGCATGACAGACAGTTCAAGGCATCATTATTCAATTGAAAAGATAGCAGTACAATAAACAGATATTTAAGCTTCTGGATTATAGCCCTCTGCTCAGTCTAGTAGTTTACAAAGACTGCACTGGATCCTGTAGAACAACAACTTAATGTTGCAAGACACAGAGTAAATAGCTTTTTTTCTAAAAAAAAAAAATTATCTAGCCTTTCCAGGCACAAACCCATTTGTCATCAGTGAGGCCGACTAGCAAGCCAAGGTTTCAGTATCTAAGCCAAGACTATCTGGAATATTTAATGTCAAAACCCACAAGTATTAGAATGATCTGAAAAAATGCATATCTGGGACTTTTTGCACCACTGTATTTCATTAATATCTTATTTTTCAGAAATATATTTCAGTAGCAATGTAAACTTTAAACAGAAGAGACAAGCGGCTCAACATGCTGAACTCAACTTCATTATAAAGGACACAATCCATTTGGGTGAGCTGTACGTTTGCCTGATAAGCCAGTTTAATTTTAAATCTTTTTTTTACCTTTTTTTTTTTTTCCCAGGAAGAAGGGAAGTCAAGTGAAGTTACCACACTCTGGTGAGAAGAAGGAACATGATGTTCAGGAACAATGAGCAGCCTTAAAGGAGCTGGTTAAAAGCAGGAAGGGAAACTGTTAATTGATACACGGGACAGGCTGTGGAGGCAGCTGACACACGGTAGGCAAGATTTCTCATTAACTTCTGCCCTTCCACTGAGATTTGCCAGGATGTAGCATTGCCACGCTCACCATTCGTGCAAAAATCCCATTTGCTGAAGTTAGAGGGGAGATCATTGCCCTTCCCATAGATTTCCAGCTAATCCATGCTATGGTTGGTTGGTTGGTTTGTTTGAAACAAACAACTAAACATCCCCTAGATATTTTCTAATGCAAATTTAATGGATTTTTAGTGCCTTGGGAATTGGTAAGTGAAGTTGATGAGGAAGTAAATCCATCCGTCTATTTTCAAAACTGGAATAACTGGAAAAATGAACAGACTAAAACAGACGAGTCCAATGATACAGCATGATTACTAGCATAGGGATGTTAAAATACGCATAATATGATCATACTCTTTGTGGACGAGGATGTGCTATGCCTCGCCCTGCGTTCATTAAAGGCAGCAGGAATGTTGCTGCAGCTTTCAGTGGGTGGGGACGGGCCCGCTGCATGCAAAAGTTGTTTCATTACCGGTTGCATCCCACCTTGCTGTTCTTTGATTGCTTCTCTTAAGCCTTAGAAAAACACGTTTTATACCCACTAGTTTCCACGCAATTATTCCTAACAGCTCGCCAAGACTCTTGAAATGAGGATGTATCACGGAAATCATTGGCAAGGTAAAAAAGCCTGCTGATTTCCAAAATGCGTTTCGGGAAAGCTGCTCTTGGATGAGCCCTTTCCAGCGTGCTGCCCCTGTCCTCGGCGTGCGGCCCGCCCGTGGGTCGGGCTGTAGGGGTGTGTGCGGCACCAGCTTTGCGGGGCGCCACGAGTGCGAAACGCGAGCGGGGAGCGCCAGACGAGTGCGGGAAGTGGAACCGCGCGTCAGCCCGGGCGGCGGCTCCGCGGGCGGAGGCGCGACCAACTCCGGCCCTGCCGGGGAAGGGGCGC
>WEIV01014374.1:71265-166175 GCA_013390005.1 Calyptomena viridis | reverse complement strand
GTCCCCGGTACGACCCGGGCGACCCCTCCCGCCCCTGGGAGCGGAGCAGCCCCGGGGCCCGGCGGCGCTCGGAGGGACTTGGCCGTCCCTGGGTGTGCGGCGCCTGCTGCCCCCAGAGCGTTCTCTGGACAAGCTTTGCGCTGTGCCTGCTGGTTTTTATTTTTTCTCCACCTGAGAACTCTCGGTGACTTGCTCAGTGAATTTTAAGTGGCGTTTAGATTGCTCGCTACTCCTGGTTGTTTTCAGCTGAGTTTCTGAGCGTTGTTTTCCTTTCGAACCGCAGGAATTTGTATGGCAAAGCAGTATTTAGGAAATGTGTTTCCAGTCAGATGCCCACGCTCTGTGCAGCCCGGGCGGGCAGCACACACAGCGATGGCTTTGGCAGCGTGCTGTCATCGTGTGCTCTCTTAAAGAAAACTAAACTCTTCCGCAGACGAGGAGCCCTTTCGGTGAAAGAGGGGAATAAATCTTCATTAGTCCCAAAGAGTTCCTGAAAGAGAAACGGAAACCTTTCATGCCAGATTCACTGGTTTGTCTAGCTCCAACACATGTGTGCTTAAACTCCTGCTGGATACTTTCCAAAATCCAGAAACCTTAGTTTTTGTTGGGTTTTTGTTTGTATGTGGGATTTTTTGTGGTTTGGGTTGTGGGGTTTTTTTGGTTGGTCTCCCCCCTGGACTTTATGCGTTTACAGTCTTGTCACTGGATACACTGAGTTTTGTTTGCTTGGAATAGATAGCTGTAGCCATAACTATAAATGCTATGTATTCTCGAAGTCACTACTGCCATTATTCTGTTGATATTGCACTTTATTCAGGCTTAATTTCCTGAAGCTGGGTATTTCTAGAAATACATTGTTTATTTTTTCAGGACTGTAATTTAGGGTTTGGACTTAGATGAACACATGAAAATTGTCATGGAAATTTGATTGGCCTGTGGTTTGCAGTATTAGCTAGAGACTTGCACAGCTCTACATCTTCCAAGATTAATTAAAAGGTGAAATGAAACTTTATAACATGCTTGCTTTTAGGAAAATTGCATATAAAGGAATGTTGAATATCCATATGCTTGGCAAAGTCTATTGGAATGCAGTAAGATGGCTGAGGAATCAATCCCAGGTCACTTGGAAGCTGATCTAGAAGCTTCAGTTCAGACTGATGGTTGTTTTCCAGGCTTCAGAAGTTTCATGCCAGCAAGCAGTGCTTTTTAGAAGAGTGGAGATTCAGTAAAGGATTATTGCACAGAAACTCCTGGATAACTATTTTGTTGGCCTTTTGAAAAAGAATATCAGGGATAGTGGTAACATCAAGGTTGTTTTGATGTGGAGTGACTTGGAAACATGCTTGGGTGGGGATTTTGATGTGGATTAAATGTTTTTTTGCATTTTTTTTAGAGAAGGTACTTCCTTCATACATGGTCTTAAAATATTTTTGTTGATTGTCTATTTAAATATCTGTTTTTCTTGAGTAAAAATCACTTCCGTTAAGTCAGGTTTCACTTCCTTGGAATATCTGATGTCATATATTCTCTAGTTCTCCAATTGTCTGTGGACTTTTGGCAGAACTCCAATTTCTAGCATAGGAAAACCTTCTTAAAAAAATCATCTTTGATTTTTTTTATGATGTAGTAAAGAGAGAGCATGTCCTGCTCCACTACTCCTTTCCCTTTAGCAGAGTTTGCATATGTCTGGAATATGCTCTATTTTGCAAGTAATTTAAACCCAAAATCCAGTAAAAATACAAGTTATTGGAATGCTATATATACACGAGGAGGGTGCAGGAAAAATGCTGTTGTTTCGAATTTGAGTGGAAATGCATACTGGTGTTTTGGCTGGTTAGCTAGAAAGCTGGTGTTGTGTTTCAGCGACCAGAGGCACAGAGCTGAAGTAGCTTAAGTGCTTTTTTACAGATCTAGAGATACTCGTGGAAGTTTTGCCCTTGGTTCTATAGAAGTTGCCACCAGTGAACTTATCTGAAAGTAAATACTGGGGTTGCTGGGCTGTAGAATGTGGCATTGTGTTTATTCAGAGTGGGGCTGCTCTGGTTCGAGGTGGCCTTTCTGACTTGCCACTCTCGGGAGCAGCAGACCGTTAAGTTGTGAAGTTCGCCCCTTTTCACAAGGGGCAGTTTCTGTGGAGGCAGTCCGGGCAGAAGAATCTGAAATAAGCATCATCTACACAGTTGCATGGAAAAGCTTGCTTGTTTGGGGGTTTTCTTTTCGGTTCGTTTTCCTTGTTGTTGGTTTGTTTGTTTTTGTCAATGTGTGTTTGTCCTCAAACTGATACCCCTGGTGTTACACACTACATCTCACCTCATTTGCCTCAGAATGTGAGGACTTTGAATCGCAGAGGATTAAATTTCACTACTAGGGTCTGAGTGCATGAAACAATTTGTTTTGTGGCATTGCTGCTATCCTCACAGTCACCTTGTGGCAGTTTCACTGTTTCTTGTTTTGATAATTAAATCAGATCTGGGTTATAAGAACTGTAACTTTTTTTTTTAATTAACTTAAGTAGTAACTTGTAAGCAAGCAGTTTTGCATTGGGTTGGCAAGATATATACTTGGGGTCCAGAATGAACAGCAGGTGGTGGTTCTTTGAAAAATCAGAGCTGGAGATGCTGCAAGGTGAAGGTTACATGTCTCTGTACAGTGCCTGAAGTACCAGTTGTTCTGTGAGCAACATTGACCAATCCGTGTTACACTCTGTCACATTTACATGGGTAAATCTTTTTATCTCAACCTTGGATGGAAATAAATTCAGGAATGTGGTTTTATTTACATACGTGAAGAGTTGCAGAAGAGGCCCTCTTGCAAATGCTTGTGGATATCTAGCTACCAAAATAATTGAATTTACATACTGGCTTCAGAAGATTAGAAAAACAAAGAGTGGCACTGATGTGTCAAGAAAAGCTTCCTTTGAGACGTGGGGTTGGGGCAGTTCTACTCCCCCACTGATAATGTGTGTGTGTGTGTACACATTGTTACTTGGTTTGGTTTTGGCAGGTTTAGGTAGCCAAAGTTTAATTGCTTGCGGCCTTTCTGAAAACTTGCTGCGCACAAATAGAGGATCTGGGCTGTCCTTAGGTACTGTCTTTGCTACTTCCACTTCACAGCTTTGCCTCTTGCCTGTGGGGGGAAAAATGGGCCAAATCTTTTTCAGTTGTGCTAAAGAGGGAGCAGGGCAGCTGTGAGAACCTGAAATATTTAGTTCCTTGCCTTAGGTGCTCTTGACTAAAACTTCTTAATTAGTTGAACTCAAGTGTAATTTTGTGTCTTTGTAAATACATCTACATATGTAGAAATATTTTTTGCATTTACTTTTAAAAAAGCAGAAGTATTAGGAGTACTGCAATTTTTCTCTCAATGTACTTAATACAAATTTGCTACTCACAGCTATTGTTTCTTATGAAATTAAACTTGCATATTTTTGATAAATACTGTTGCATTAACTTTTTACTATAAACCTAAATTGTCAAGGGTGCTCTTTTGTTTCTAGAATATCTTGCTGTTATTTGTAGTATTTACTTTGATTTTTAGAATAGCTTTGTGAATTCATCAAAATATCAGCATCAAAATGCCTCCAAGGAACTCCATCAAAGATACTGATGTTTAGTTTTATGCTTGTGTAGTTTAGCTCAGTGTATTGCTGTAATGCTGAACAGTTTTACTTCCCTTATTAGGTTGATAAATGATCTTTTACTACTTCACTTTTGGCTGTATAAATACAATTTTTTTTTATGTTTTCCAGAAACTATAATGATTGAATGGGAAAGATATACCCTGTAATGGAAACAAGTCTGTTTTGTGGGTTTAATTTCTGTGCCTGTATGTGATGTTGTCTTCCTTCTTTGCAGGAGTCTACTTGTAAGAGGTGAAAGAGGTGGAAGCACTGTGATTTCTAATTTCTTTATCAGACACCCAAGTAATCGCTGTGTTCTCATGACTCTCTTGACTCTTTTGGGGACAAACAAAGGTTTAGGTTGAAGAGTCTAAACTTTTTTTCACTGTGTTCTTCTGAGGCTTTTTCCCCAGATTTCTTGTATCCAGAGCAGAAAGCAGACACTGTTCATGTATTAATTTGGAACTAATGGACTTTTTAAAGTGATGTGTAGTCCATTAGTAGCTTGAACTCTTTGCTCTGCTTTGGGTTGTTCCTGTCCTCTCCGTGCCCCTGGGCACCAGGGATTAATTGGATTAAAAAAAAAAAAACAAAAACAAAACAACAAAACAAGCTAAGAGGATTTAAAGATGAGTTAGAGGAGGCAAGTTGTGAGTTGGCATCAGGTGGCAGCTCGTGTGGCACAGCTTGTGTGGCTGGTAGAGGTAGATAAACTGTTTTGTGGAAGTCATGTGGGTGTCTGTGGTTAGTGTTGTCAGTTAATAAGAATTCTTAAGAATATTGGTGTGTCTTTAGTTTTACAGTACAACGTTGCTATCAAGTATTTGCTGGTTCTCAGTGTCTCTGGAAGTCCTTTGCTTGTCTGCATGCACAGGAGGTGCCTTTAACAGAGCCATGAAATGTTGGGTTATGAAAGCTGTTGTGTGCAATGTGCAATAGTTGGTGTTCTGTATCATTAACCTGACATTTTAAAAGGCTCAGAGTCGTGCTGGCAAGTGGTTTTGTGACAGGTTTAATGTGGAAGACCTGTGCTTGTATGTAGCTACAGAGTACCAGAACCAGTTTAAAAATCAGAGTAAAGAAAAAAAAAAAAACAAAAAGTAAAAAATCTCTCGACAGTAGAATAACTGGTAACATTTTTTAGTGCCTGAGGTTCTTAGGGGAGCTACCTCTTGAGCAATAACTTTGTTAACTTTTGTAAATAAGGTGCTTGAGAGATGCATTTTGATATTGTTGCATCATTTTATTTTCTAAGAAGGAAAGATGGTGTTTTGAAATGTGCTGTGTTATTTTCAGTTAACAACTTCATGAGTATAGAGTGTTAATAACAGAAGAATATGAAGCATAGTTGATTTTAAAAACTGATTACATTTGTGTCACTGCAAAAAGCAGCCAAAAAGGCTGCTTTTGATGGTTTTCTGTCAGTGATGTGAGTATTGCTGTTTAGTGTTGTGTCCTCCGGAAGGCTGTGGTTTGTTAGCCTGTGGTCTGTGCATACACACACACTGGCACAGACTCACGTACAGGGGAGAACCAGGTAAACAAAGGTCAGTGTCAGGAGAAACTCAAAAAGCTAAGTACAAAGTTGATGCAGTAGAATGAAGCACATAAAATGTTATTTAAAAATTGCATTGGGCACTGTACCCCCTTCCTGGTTGTCTTCATGCCTCAGAATCTGTTTCTGGTTTTGAAAAGTACTTTGGTCCATATGCCTGCGGTTTTTCCCACTTAATTTACCTTCCAGTATTCCTCTTTTTGTTTACTTTTTTTTTTCTTCTTAGCTTATTCCTTCTCCCCAGATCCCCCATTATTTCCTTCCCAACCCCCAAAGAACCTGTGTGTTAACTATGTGTGATTCTTCAGTTTGTTTAGTGCCTTGTCTTTTTACACTGCTGGTTCTTGGAGGCCAGTTCCTTACAGTGCCTGTGGGGTCCTGTCCTGAGGAGGAGTGTTAGAAATTATGCTTTATGAAGTACAACATTGTGTAGAACAGAGTCTCTAGAAGAAAGGGCTCTCTGGTGACAGCTGTGGAGAGGAGAGCAGCAGTCACAGATGAGGTTCAGACTAGGATGGGTGGATGGACTGCTGTGCTGGGGACTAGAGGTACACAGGGAGATGTGGTAGAAGTTGTGATACGGGGAGCTTGCTGTGGGTCCTCTGTGTTTCGGTGCTTGTAGCTGACTGGAAATACTGTTCATTCTCTGCCAGTGTTGGGATGTTGTTGGATTTTGGTTTGGTTTTTGTTTTTCAGATCCTTTTTGGACTTACGTAAGTATTGCTAAGGCAGGCAAAGCTTTTGGGATTTTCAGACCACCACACGCTCCAATGGTGCTTGGAGTATTTGTACTTCTAGCCTTCAGTGCTGAGTATCTTCCTTTTGTTTCAGCTAAGACAGAGGAGGACCTCTGGATTTACTGTCTGGTTATCTGTATGCCCTGCTAAGGGTGCAATTCAAGATATCGCTGAAGATATTGAAGAAGGATTGTTCAGTCATAGCCAGGGATCCTCTGGGTAAAGAAGAGTTAGCACTTGATGTACAGACAGCAGTAAAACAGACACAGTGCATGTTTGTGTGTGCAGTTCATATGGGCACATGCAGCATCAGAATGTGAGTGGAATCAGAATTGTTGAGGGTGGAAGAGATATTTAAGATCATCCAGTCCAACCGTCCACCCGGGACCATCACTGGAACCCCTAAAGCACTAAACCTCAAGGTTCACCAGCACCACATCCAGACACGCTTCAACACCTCCCTGGGCAACCTATTCCAGTGCCTGACCACCCTGAGTAGACACAGTAGAGTGTAAGTCCTGTTACTAATTAAAGGACATCTGCAAGACAAAGTCGCCAGTGATGAGTCCAAACCGAGTAGGAATAAAATCTGAAATGTAGAATCATAGAATGGTTTGGGTTGGAAGGGGTCATCTCGTTCCAACCCCCTGCCATGGGCAGGGACACCTTCTATTAGACCAGGTGGCTCCAGCCCTATCCAAGCTGGCTTTGAGCACTTGCAGGGATGGGACAGACACAACTACCTTACAACCTTACACCTTTACAACAACGTAGCTTTACAGCTGCCTGAAAGGAGATTGTAGCAAGGTGAAGGCCAGTCTCCTTTTCCGCGTGGCAAATGAGAGGATGAGGTGAAACTGCCTTAACTGTGCCAGGGCAGGTTTAGACTGGATATTAGTGGTACTGAAATCTTCACCAAAAACATTGTCTAGCATTGGAACAGGCTGCCCAGGGAAGTGGTGCAGTCATCATCCCTGGATGTGTTTAAAAGGTGTGTAAATGTGGCACATGTGGGACATGGTATAGTGATGGGCTTGGCAGTGCTGGGTTAAAGGCTGGACTCACTCTTAGAGGCCTTTTCCAACATAAATGGTTCTGTGATTTTATTGTTGCAGTTTTCTTCTGTCAGATTTGAATGGAAGTGTCATGAGCACCATGACATTAGGATTGAGCCATAATATCGGGAAGTGAAGAACACTTGTCTACACCTGCTGAAGTACTTCAAATTATTCACTTGTAGTAGGGATTTCAGTGTGAAGAAGTGTGTGTCTGTTTGTAGAGAAGAGCTGTCTTGTTTTTATTTTCATGAGAGGACTATATTTGGGAATCCGTGATAAATGCTGACTGGAAAGTGAGTAGTAACCCTCTTGAGTGAAGAAAAACATCATTAATCTGGCAGATTGTCAGCAGCAAATGGTACATTAATTTTTGGCACAAAACTTACTAACCAAAAAGAGACTGATTACCTGCACTCAAAAGGCTGATATTTGATATCCATGTAAGACAGACACAATGCTTCTGAAAAAATGTCCTTTTATATGTTATTAAAAATAACCCCCCCACTTTATAATATGTTGATAATCTGCATCCAGTTACATAAAAAACTTTAAATAACTCCATTATGTTTATAAAGTATTACAAGCTATGTGTAAACGATTGCAAAATTTCCAATGTGTTTATAGATAAAGAGATACCACTATTCAGGTGTGCATTAAACTATGTAGACTACTGTGTAGTCTTCATGCTAGGCCAGTTTTACTTCCCCAGCACTTTGGAAGTATTTTTTTATGTCTACTACTAGTGGTAGTAATGTAAGGAAGTAATATTTTTATTGAAAATGTTTATTTACACTTGAATTAGGTGATACCTAGCTATGCTGAAAATGTTAGTAAGCTCAGCATAATGATCTAACTTTATTTTTACCTGAATAATAATAATAATAACAATGTTTTGTTTACTGAATTGTTGCTTTAGGTGTTAGGGTACCATTTTTTAATGCTCATTGTGACCCTGCTCGAGTTCTTAGAGTCCAGTTAGCACAAGTATATAACAATTGTTTATTTTCATATGGCTGCCTGTGTTGATAACTAACAATTTCTGCTTCCTTGGATGCTGTAAATAAATCTGATGTATGAAGAGGTGCAGTGATTAAGAATAGCAGAGAAGTACTGCATAAAAATGAAAGGCTGTTTAGTAGGAATGGAGTTCTTCAATAAGAGCAAGTTTTGCAAGAATATGAAGACCTAACTCAAAAAATTAGAAGTAGTGTTAAGACCTCAGTCAAGTCTTTTCCTCATAATTTCTCATTATGAGTAGTCCATGAAGATTTGCAGCAGCTCTGTATCTTTTGAAGTTGAATGCACACATGGAGTATTATCATCATTTCCGTCACTGCAAACATACTGGATAACAACTCACTTTATATTTGATCTGCTATTCACCACAAAATTGCAAAAGTCCTTATCTATTTCTTCATTTTAAATACAGAACTTCTTTCTGTATTTTTTCCTTTACTCCATTTTGTTTAACTTGAAAGCTTCACCTTTAATTTACTTCAGTGAGAAATATTGTGAGCCAAGCACCGGCTGGGGATTTGTAATAATTGGATTCTATTTCCAAGTGTGTCACAGGGCTGCTGTGTGAGTTCAGAGACGTTTGGTTATCATGGTGTGTTTTCATCTGAGCATCAGACATGAGGCAGCTTTTCTTTCTCTGGTGTCTCTGTGTGGTAAACTTTTCTTGTGTTTATGTCCTTGAACAAATAGAATGTCAGCTGTCATCCCTATTTTACACCTCATTCAAAGATGTGTAAATGTGGCACTCAGGGACATGTTTAGTGATGGGTTTGGCAGCGCTGTGGGAACAGCTGGACTTGATGATCTCAGAGGCCTTTTCCCGTAATGATTCTAAGTTTCCATGCTACTTTAGCATCAATGCAAGCACGTAATTGAAAAATACTTTGTAGCAGCTTTGGTAGCTGAAATGGATAGCAAATAACTCTTACGTGCTTTATATTAGGATGGAGAAAAGGTAAATGTATTTTTAAGTGGCCCCATTAAAAAAGATCCACTTGGGCTGCCACATATAATCATTCCTGCTGATGACAGACTTGTTTTGCCTACTGTCCATGAAAACCCTTGTGTTGAAAGAAAATCTCCTTTATGGCATCTAAAAAAGTGAAGGAGAAATTATTCTTAAAATCTAGGTAGAATCAGGCCATACTACAGCAGGTATTTTTGAAGATCATACTATAAGATTAAAAACTTAGACTCTTTAGTGTATTTTTGTCATGGGAATAGGAATTTGAATGATTAACCCCTTTCTATTTATAGCTGTTTTCTCTGAGTTACAATTCCTGTTCCAGTTAACTTCTAGGTAAATTTTATGAGAAGGCAGAGCAATTCTTACCTTAGTCCATCTCTGCAGCTAATAATTTTAGTATCCTCAAGTTACTTCCTTTTTAATGTGAATTTCACAAATGAAATCTGTATTTTCAGATTTATTTGTAATTTTGTAACTTGTCAAGTTTTATTACATGCAAATACAGGATTTAAAGAGGCCTTCATCATTTGGTGGCTCCTTTTATCTTCCCATCACTTCTTGCCAGTTTTTAAAAGACTGGTTTATCACTGCTTAAGGCTGATCTTCTGGGTTTGTTGGCTCATGAGAATGAGGTGCAGGCTGTGTGTGCTATGCTGATAAAGCTCAAAAGAGCCAGACAATATATGCCAATTACTGTGGACGTTTTCCACCCTCTTGATTCTGTAAGTTGCTTCTTCATTGCTGATTTCGTTGGGACTTGGTGGCTGGGAAAAGAGCATGCTACTTTTTGAGTGGTTTTTTTTATCCCTATTTGTGGAGTAATAGAGGGTTTCTCTCTTGAAAAAGGGACAGTGTGGGTGATTAGACCCCTTATATAAGAAGAGTTCTTCAAAAACAGCAGCATTCCTGAAGCCTTCAGCTCAAGCAGCCACATTTTGGTGATCCTGTTGAATGTAGAGTTATTCTCGAGCTGGTTAGAGCTGTGCTGTTCACTGTGGCTGCAGGTAAGAAGTGATCCCCCTGTGTTAGAGAGCTGCTAAGCAGGTTGCTGTCTTTTTCCCCCGGGATTTCTGTGCTCTCACACAGGGTCACAGCATTGCTGCTCTTTGTGCAGAATTCCCTGAGGCAGAACAGTGGCAATGCCCTGAAAGGGCACTTAGAGCAGGGGACAGCTCTGGCACCACCAAGGCTCTGCTCCTCCTCGGAATGTACAAGTGAATTTCTCACTGAAGTGTTCCTGAAGCCACAAAATATTTTACTTCTGTCAGAAATAATCCTGTAGAACAGGGAGTTAGGTAATGCACTAAACCTCTTTCATTAGTGGAGGAAGCCAGAAAATGCCATGTAGTCTCAATCACTGTGCTGAGGCAGCATTGTACCTGATGAATACAGAAGGTTTTGGGTTGGTTGGTTTTGGCATCAAGTGTTCTGTAGTTTTAAGTACTAGGTCTAAAAGCAGTTTAAAATACATGAATGCTGACTTTTGGATTCAAATTGAGATTTGAACTGTTGATTTGATGAGAGCAGGCTTCTGCTTTGTGTTTGGTTTATTTGAAATCACAGACTCCCCTGCTTCTAGCCTGGGATTAGTGCAAATTTGGTGTTCTTAAATTATGTAGTCTTATGAGTTGTCATGCTAAAATTATTTTTAATATGAAATCTCACTGCCTAAGAGAGGTGGGAGTGAGGAGCAAGAGCAATTTAAAATGCACTGTGTTTCATTATTTAAAAGAGCTTAATAGATTTGCTTTTGAGTGTTGGATATGACTGGAGGTAAATTGTACTTGTTAGATGCTCGAATTTTTCCTTCTTCAGTGCAAGAAATATTCTTAGTGATTACTTTTAGTTTCAGATAGTGTTTACTGTATATGTGATGCTGGTGGTGGAATACTGTTGATATTTATCTCGTGGTGATATCTGGATTCAAACAGTAAGTTGGACTGCAGCAGCAACATGTCTTTGAAATAATCTTAGGGAGACACTACTGTGTTGGGTTATAGCCTTGTGCAATCCACACTTTGGTGTTTATTTTAATCATAAGGAGCAAAGCCTTTCGAGTGATACCTGGAGCAGAGTGGGCAGTTGCTTCATGGAATGGCTCATAATAGTTAATTATTGTTCAGTCTTGCTTTTTAACTCTACTAGTGTTTTCTCATTTCTATAGGTTGAAATATGAGCAGGACAAAAAGCAGAATTTGAGAACTAAATACAAGTAAATTCACATAGTTTCCCCATACTGGGAATTTAACAGAACGTAAATGGGAATTGAAACATCAGCATGTGAAAGTCTGAAAGAAAATAGAGTACACTGAAGAGATCACAAGAAACAGAAATCATGAGTAGTCCTACTAATAATGTTTCAAGTAACTAAGTAATTGTGATAAGATCTTTGCAGAGCCAGGGTGAAGACTCACTGTTTTATTTCTCTGTTTAAAGTGTGGGTAAATATTTATTCATTTAGTAACTTCTGGGTGGAACCAGTAGGGTTTTTTCAGTGTTTTTACATCTATGACACGCTAGTGAGTGAGTAGAAAATGCATCAACAATAAGGGCCATGTTCAGATGTTCCTGAATTCTGAGGAAATGCTTACTCAGTGACACCTATGCACCCTGAGTCTTTCAGAGTTTAAGGCAATCGGAGAGAAATAATGAGGGACTTCACAAACTTGAGAATTCCCGAAAATGGCCTTTGAGCTCTTTAAATGAATATAAGATTTCTGTGTAAAAACTGAAGCTGGGGGGGTATTTTAGTTCTTTAACAAGTTCTTGTGTTCTGTGTTATGCCCTGTAATTACCTACAGAAGTAGGTACAAATACAGAAATAGGTCTCCAAACAAAAGTATGGGGCATAATTGTCTTGTGATAGAGAAGCAAAGAACCAGTGCTTCACTGACATCTCACAGGTACAGGAGTTGCTGTGCTGCTGGCAGTTAATGCTCCCTTCCCCAACACTTCTCAAATGCTGTTTTGGATGCAAGGAAAACCCGTGTAGAATCAAATACTTTATTATTGCTTGCAATCTATTTTAGTATTCAGAAAGCTGAATTCCAGTAGCATGACTGAGGGTACACAGGGATCGCAGACTGGCGGGTTGGCAGTTCATTGACTCTTGCAAACATCTCTGTAGGTGTCACAAGGGCTCTGTGCAGAGTGGGGGATTTGTTTGCACCTGCCTAAACTGCTGCTCAGTGGTTGAGTTAGCTCAGCCTCAGCCCTCTGAGCTTCACACTTCATGTGTCCATGTGTGTGTAGGTATGGATTTCTTGGAAGGGGAGCACTGCTCTGTGGCCACAGCTTCTAATTCTTCTGTGAGCCAGAAGTAGCGCAGATTTAGGAAAGCTGCAACGCTGGCCTGGAGGTGAAAGTGATCTGTGGGCCCTGGGAGGAGTTACATCCTCACATGAATGAGTCTGTTCAGTCTAAACTATTCACTTCTTTGTCACCAGCTTTGGAGCTACTGAACCAGTTGGATAATCTCTTGTGCCCTGTGCTGGATCGGAACTGGAAATGAGCCGGAAAGTGTTGTTCACTTGCCTCTGTGTTTATGAAGCAATATAAAGCAAATCTAAGCACTTGTTTGTGAGTCATTGAAATCACAAACACGCTGCTGTTTTTGTCGAATGGTCATGTGCTGCCTAGAACATTGTGCTTTTTGAATGGCAGAGTACCCTCGGATCTAGTACATTCTCCAGCCCAGAACCTCTCCTCGGATGTTTTCTTATTCTGCAGTTGTCATTAGAAGTTATCAGCACTGGCATCCAGCCCTCTCTGATGCTGAGGGCAGTTGCAGGGTCTCCCACTGGCAGAGACTTTGCCAGTGTTGATCTCGCTCTCAGACCAGAGAATAACTGGCTGCCTGGCAGAATGGGAAAGGAAAATTTGCCATCTGCAGGAGACTTTTTTCTTAAGCTTCATTAGCAGTGGTGTATTCCCCTTCTGCTTTGCCCAGAGGCATTTCTTTTGAAGGTGGCAGAGCAGAAGAAAAACAGTTGAATCATTCTGGCAAAGTAAAAATAAATTATTTTTGTTTAGGTTTCTGTTTGTTGATTCTAAATCATACAGGTGATTCCTTGCCATCTGGCACTATCTGTTCTTTGCTCCTTTACTTTGAGGTCCTTAATTTTCCAGTGTCAGTAAGAGCCCATAGTCCTTTGCTTTTATGTTAACTTTGTTGTAAGGACAAAAGATTGTCATTTGCCTCACAACTTCAATCATATTGACTTTTAAGCCACTATTAGTAGGAGGGTTACTGGGCTACCCTGGCTAACCCTGAGCACCTTCATCACTGTGAGAGGGGGACATTCCCCCCAGTAAATTCAGGTGTCAGTAACTGACACCCTGGTGAATCACAGAATCAATTAGATTGCAAAAGAGCTCCGAGACTGAGTCCAACCCATGACCAAACACCATCATGGCACTGAGTGCCACGTCCAGCCTTTCCTTAAACACCTTCAGGGACACTCATTCCACCACCTCCCTGGGCAGCTTGTTCCAATGTCTAATCACCTTTTCTGGGAAGTTCCTCTTAATGCCCAACCCAAACCTCCCCTGGCACAGCTTGAGACTAAAATCTGTTTTCAAAATAAAGAGTTGGTGAGAACTTGCAAGATTATTTTGGTATTGCATTACAATTCTAAACTGAAAGGAACTCAGTAGTGTGTGCAACCAAGTAAAAAAGAAAGATTTATTGTAAAGCATATTAGCATGTGCTTGTGTGAGTGTAAATTTGTTTTAAACAAGCCTGTTGGACACTGAAGGGGATTTCCCAGAGATGACCTATGGGTTGTAGAGGCTGGCTCTGGGAGGAGTGAACAAGGCTTAGTTACAGGGTGATTCACAGCTGAGTACAGAACTCCTGCTCTGATTCACCCACTGGATAAATATAATTATGATACTGAGTTCTTCTTAATGAAGACGTGACCGAATTTAGCTTCAAATCATGTTTCTAACTGTTACCCGTTTGACTTAAAGATAATGCTGCCCCATACTTTAAGTTATTCAAGAAAAATCTTTGTGGTCTCCCTTTTGTGCATCTTCAGGAATAAGCAAGACTGTAGACTGATTTTAGTTCTGACATAGATCTCTTTTTTTGAACTAATTTGGCTTGGAGCTTGGTGTTCTGCAATTTTTGTCTCTGCCTTTTTTGTTTCTGTGGCTATTTTTGTGTCATGAGAGCTTGTAGCTCTTTGCCTGTTTTCTTTTGGTTAAAAGATTTTGTACAAGATAGGTACAAGAGAAGGTGAAAGCTTTGTTGTTTTTGAAGGATATTATTTTTTTTTACCAGCCACCAACACCTTTGCAAGTAGAGCACAAAGAAGAGTGCTGCTATGTGTGTGACTGTATGCTGTCCATTATCAGTTAGATATTTTGTATCTTATTGCAGAAATAAGTTCCACCTTTAAAAGGTCAAAACAGTGAGGAAAAGATGTGTATTTGTTACGGTCCAGTTTGTGTTCACTACTTGAGGCAGTTGGTTCAGGTCTTTCTGATCTTTATGCTGGTCCCAGAGAAGATGCTGACAAGTTTATTTTGTTGTCAGAGTCCTCACGGCTGTTTATGGTAGTTGAAAGGCCAGCAGAGTTTGTACCTTGGTCTTTTAGGTGATACAGTCACCAATTGCTGGCTCATGGTTTGAAGGTAGAGTGTCCTGGCATAGGAAATGCTGACCGTGGTGTGATCTGCAGGACATTGATACCATCCCTCTTAACCCCTGCCCTGCTGGTCTGAAAAACAAGAAAGGTTGGGTGGTGAGAACAAGAAAGCTTCGCAGTCATCCTCTAATGAAGGATTTGTTTCTTGTGCTTGAATATTGTCGTGGGTAGTTAGTGTGTGTGCATTGGCAAGTTCAGCTCACTTGGTCAGAGCATGGTCCTAATAACACTCAGGTTGGGGGTTTGGTCCCCATATGGGCTGTTCACTTAAGGGTTGGACTCTGTGATCCTGGTGGGTCCCTTCCAACTCAAAATATTCTGTGAAATGTTTTCAGGTATGCAGGTCTGGTCATTCCCTTATAGTTGGTTCTAGAGGACCAGCAGGAAGCCTGTTGTCCATGTCATGTTGGAACTGCAGTGGAGATACAAACTGCTGTGAGAATAGAGGAGAAACAGGACTGGGAGATGTATGGAAGTGAGCAGAAGTCTAGCAAGAGACTGTGGAGAACACAGAAACCATGACAGGAGAGCTGTTCACCATGTACTCGTTTGTGAAATGTGTGCAATTTATGGACCATAGATATTTTCTGGGCTCCCACCATGTGATCTGTCATCAGGTGTTAGTCAGAGACCTCTGGGAAGTTGAGATGTCCAATTTTTAGTTAAAGTAGCATGCTGCTTCTGCCACAGTGTGTGGTACTTCAGTCATACACTGTGTGCCTGGTTGGAGAGGCCACAGATCGTGCAGGATTGCTTCCTCAGGTGCAAGTTCTGCAAGCAATGGCTGTTAGCTATGGTGTGATGAATTTCACTTCTCTCCCAGGCTTCTGCCTGCTGGCCAGGAGCTTTTGATTCTGATTTTTCTGACACCACAAGCACAAATATTGACATGGCTGTAAAACATGAATTCTTTCCAGGTACTTCACTGTTCCTTTGTCCTTGCATTTTCTAAATCACCTAAGACTGCCTTCGTTTTCCTCTAGTCATTCTTTTTGCCTGTTGCCTGCTGCAGGCTCCTTGACTTTAGTAATGAGAGGGTTCTAGACTGGTGAATAAATCCAATCCAGTACCTCAACTCTGTGTGTGGATTGGCTTCTTGCACACAGACTGAGAGCCCATTTCAGGACAACACCTTTATGCACCATAAGGTTGTTTTCAAAAGATTGTGCGTGGACCAGCAACTTAATTTTTTTCAGACTTAATCAGGTGGGGCAGCACCTATTTTTCCCTCAAAGCCACTGAAGAATCTAGGTTGCCTCAGTGTGTTCTACCTGCCAATTCTTGGAGACATTCTGCTCCCTGTGGGCCAGGGGCAGTGACAGCCCTCATTCCTGGTCACTGGTACTGTGTTGAGTTCTTGCAAGCACAGTGTGGACTCTCTGGTGTGGTTTAGAAAAATAATTGTTTATGGGAAGAGCAGTGTAGTTACATGCCTTGTGCTTTGTGGCTTGGCCTACAAACCTGTAGATAATATCATTGCAAACTGATGGTGCTGCTTTGTGCTCAAGGGCCTTTTAAATAGTTTTTGTTTATTTCTCTACCAGAGCCTGATTTGCAAGGTAAAGCTAATGGAGATGATGTCTTGGCTCTGGAGATATTTTGGCCTGTGCATCTGCAGGGCGTTGGTCAGAGACCTGGTGAACCTTTCTCCTGCAGCTCCACAAGTCAAAATATGAGTGGGAGGATGGAATCCCTTATGTCATTAACTCCAGTTCTCCTCAGTAAAACTACAGATGATATTACACTCTTAAAAAAAAAAAACCCAAACACGACAAAAAGCAAACCAAAATCAGATTACAGGCAGAGTAAAAGAGAAAATGTGGTAAAAAGAATGAAAGCAACACTTTCCTTCTTTTTGTCTCTACAGTGGCCATCTTTTGGTCTGATCCAAATTGAGTGTAAAAATTTAAAAATGTTTGGAGCATCTAACTGTGTTTTTGACTGATTTGTGATTATAATACCTATACTATTAGAATAAATGGCATATTCTAATTATTATTTCCTTGCCTTTTTTCTTTCTGGTAGCAGAGCATTTGCAGATTTGACTTTCATTTAATTGTTAGATTGTGTAATGGGAATGTGATGCTGTAGTGCTGGAAGACAGTGGAAATGTGTGATTAATTAGGTATTTCTGCACAAAAGGTTGGTGGAGCTTATAAACCAGCTATAAGTTGCTAATTTTCTTATTTGGTCAGTTACCTTATGTTTTGTTTTGCTTTTTTAGGTCACATTTAGGTCATCTTGTGGAATCTTCCAAAGAAACAAGAGTAATAGGAAGAAAATGATGTTTGATAGAAGTATCTTCATTACCCAGTCAGACTGAAACAGGAAAGATTCTTTGGAGTAAGTATTACAGGATTTGGGGGTCTTTTTGGTTGGGTTTTTCTGGGTTTGGGGTTTCTTTTTTGGTGGTGGTTTTTTGCTTGTGAAGTTATTATGGTTATTAGGTTATTACTGCATTTAATTTTGTTATAGTTGTATTAAAAAGTAAATCAGTGACTCCATACTTATTTCAGTTGATCAGCTGGCAATGGACTCCAAGGGATTTTTATTAAAGCATCTTCTGTCTTGGAATCAGTTGTACCTTTTGAAATTTAGGTGGGCTTCAGATTTTTCTCTTGTCTGCTATGTAGTCTAGTGATGGTTTTGAGCAAGGAGTGGTCTAGAATAGATGTAATTACAAATAAACCCCTATTTGCTGGCAAAAGTTAAAGCCTCGCTTGTATCTTCCAGAGAATTTGAAAATACAATTTTTCTTTGTCTGTAACTTGCTACTCCTGGCACTTTCTGATAGACTTTGATATTTTTGTTGTCAGTATTTTAGTATTTGTCCTGTGCTGCAGTTCCGTCATCCATCGGAATCGTCTAAGTCTTGAATTTATGGATCTCGGATACATCTTTTCTTCACAGTTTCTAATTAGTTTTTGTGGCTGAGATGTGTCTCATTTATGATAAAAGAAGCTTCACTACCCAACACACGTCCTGTGAATTGCACCTTTTGCTACTAGATGCCTAAACATTTAAATACTGATAGAGTATAATTCTTAATTCCTGTCTTCAGATGGGAAATGTAATCATTTTTCTGTCTCTGGTTGCATCACATTGTAAGATGTTTAAATGTTTTCTTATAGAGGTTAGAAACTGGGAAAAACCTGCAGATTTTACTCATGCTGTGTCATTTTGGGAATGTGATTCTTCAGGAGTCATTGGAAATGCACTGGGATGAGTAGTTGGGAATGAAAAATATCTGGTCCATTAGAACTGAAAGGAGGTGGGAAATGGTTTTAGTTTTCAAGAAGTATATTTTGGCATATTGCTTTATTAACAAGAGGAAATGACTCCTGAGCTGCTGCTTTAAAAATGGATGTGTACATGGTGTCATAATTTGGGTAGAAAAATGTACAAAAATGTCTGAAACCTACGTTAATTTAGTCAGACCAGCTATACTTTTCATACCTGGTATTTTTGCAGAATAACACATTGGGATTTGTAACTTTACCTGCCTTAAAATAAACCCTATAAAATTCAATTAAACAGAGATTTAAAGAAGTCGATGTGTTAGTTCCCCTTCTGTAAGTACTTGAAACAAATGGTACAATTTTTAGTCAGCACATTTAAATTTGCATCAGTTCCTGATCTAGACCATAGGTCAAGTGGCTGGTAAAGACACTCATGAAAGGTTCTTGTAGCACCTGATATCTGAATCCTGACCTCTGAATTTTTCAGGAACTGTGTTGTATGGAATTATTTTTCTTTTACTTACTACACAGCACAGGATAAATAGAGGCACCTGTCACAATGTCCAAATAAAATACCTATTTGCTGCTTACACATTTAGTTTGACAAGTTAACTCTTGACTCTGGTTATCAAGTTACCAAACAGGTGCACAGTAAAGTTGAAACTGAGCTCTCAAAAAAAATTAAATGAAGGTTCACTGGAGTCAGCTTTTAATCATTGTATTCAGGCTTATGCTGGGCACAAAACTTGCTCTGGTGTTTAGTAGTCAGTGAACTTGTGTTTCCTGCCATCCCTTTTTTTTTTTTAATTTTTAAGAGACTTGGAGAATTCTGTTGTTAGAACCTTAAATTGATTTGTCCTTTTTTGAACCCCTTCTGTTTGTTTGGAGTTGGACACCTGAGGGTTTATGTGGATTTTTGCAATTGGAATCTTTCATTAAAGTATTAAAAACATTAAAATTAAGTGTGAGTAGCATCTGTGTTCACAGATAAAAGCCAGGGGTTCTCCTGAAGTCTAAAAGCAGATGCTGAATCTCACAGCTGGAGAAGAGTAACCCCAGGCCCCAGTCAGGCCCAGGACTGCTAAGGGCTCCAAGGGTAGCAGCATTTCTGGGACATTGTGGAGCCTCCATCCCTGGAGACTTTCAAAATTACTTGTGCAAACTCCTAAGCAACATGTTGAGCTTCAGTGTTGGAACTAATCTCAGGACCAGCTGACTCCCAGCAGCCCCTTTCAACCTGAATTATTCTGTGATTCTTAGATTAGTTTTGGTCCTTCTCATGGATGGCCAGGACTACTTTTGGATTATTCTTTTCTACCAAATGGCATTATATTCCAAGTTGTATTTATAAAAAAGTGTCATGAAAAAGATGCATAAAATACATCTAAATATTTGCATGAGACCTGAATTGTTGGATTTCCTTCAGATTTTGTTCAGCATTGAACTGTTTCATATGACAAATAATTATGTACAGCACCTCTGAATCTGGGGGACATTGGAGTTGATGCTGGAAGAAAACCAACTGCAAAAATCCAGACCAGATTATGTAAGAAACTCACCTGATCAGGAAGATTGTCTAGGCTGATGAAACATGAAATAATGCACTTTTTTTTTTTCTCTTATAGAGCATCTTTCTAGCTTTTAGTATCCATGTCATCTCTGAGACTTAAACACAGTCTGCTTAGATGATAGCTCTGTGTTTTGATTTGTGTGGCCTTGTAGGAGAAAATTTCACTCATTAGTTTTCCACGGGTTTTAGTTATTTCACTATTTTACCTCTTTTTCTAGATGCTCTGTCTCTGCTGGAGAATAATCCTCTTTCTTAGAGGTTTTGATTGAAATATCAGAAATAATTGAGAAGTGAATCTTTTAGTCCCTGTGTGAAGAGGTTTCTATATATAGGAAATCCTCAATTGCTGATTTTAAATATTTTTATAGTAGAAAGTCATCTGGCTCATAATTAATTTAGATATGTAACATTTTAATAGGTTAAGGAAACAGTTGGCTGCTGGTGAGATTTGATGGTCTAGGTCCAGTTGTACCATTCCAAAGGAGAGGAAGTATTAATCACTTATATATTTAAACATCTTATAAGTGGAATGTTTCCTCTGTGCTTATGGTGGAACAAGAATGAGTGGTAAAACAGGCAAAGAAATACCAGAGAGCAGAACTAATATTGGTTTAATATTTCCTAATTTTGTTGTTAGACTGTTAAGAATTCATGTACAGTTCTTGCAAGCAATGTGGGGACAGGGACCCTACAGGGGTAATAAATCAGTGGAAGCACAGCTCTAGATTATTAATGCATCTTTTCAGGTTCATGATGGAAACATTGCATGGTCGTTTGACTAATAGTTTGGGCTGTTACAAAGCCAGGCCTTTAGGCTGTAGTTTTGCAGACGTTTTTTAAAATGAGCTTAAGCACTGTAAAGTGGCAAACCAGCCCCGAGGCTGGAAGAAACCCTCACTCTGCCACTCCTCTTGCTCCTGTTTTCACCTTCACTTTGCTGGCACAAGCAGTTTTGCAGCTTTGTAGGAAACTGTCTGACTCACCTGTGTTAAAATGACATCTTTGTTCTGGTTTATGGCTCAGCTCTTTCTCCTTTCCCATTCAGTCTGACTGTCCAGTCCTCTTTCTTCCCCTGTGTCGCCTCCATTCACCTTTTTTGTCTGTTCTTTGTTTAAAACATAGAGCATTCCATCATTTAAATGTTTAGTCTATTATTAGAACTTGACATACGCTAACATTTTATTTTAATCTTCCTCTAATACATAAAGTATCTACAGTGATCTGCAGTCTCAAAAATTATCTGGGTTGTGAACTAACCAGGTCTAATCTTCTCCCAAATCTTTAGTGTCACCTCACTTTCCTGGAGTGTGCTGCACAGAAGGCACTGATCCTCATGCCAGGTTCTGCTCTGCCTGCTGCTGTGTAGAACTTTCCAAAACAGGTATCTAACAGAGCTGTTGAGAAATTTCCCTAAAGCTGGATCTACCAGATATACCAGAGTTCTCACAGCCCGACTGACATAGAAAACTTAATCACTTGTGTGGTCTTTTTGTTTCATTTGAGTTTTTCTCCCTGACTCTGTTGGTTAAGGTGTCAGATGAACTGTTATTCATATGACAGTGCTTTTCTAATCTGCTGTTCTCTTCCATTTCTTTCTATTCCCTCCCATCTGGACCATGCAGAACTGCCTTCCACTGAGTGTCTGTCAGAAGCCTGGGACTTAAGTTTTATTCACTTGTTTAGTTCATCATGGTTAGTCTTTGGAAGGAGCAGAAAATGTGTTTACTTGCCTGAGTATAAAGTAATGAGAATTAAGAGTTTCCTTTTATCCTCATTGTTCAAGCCAGTTCTGATAAGTCTTCTGAATCTGGAATGCCATTCCAAGTGTTCTTCTCTACCTGTAGACTTTTTTCCAGGAAAAAAAAATTCTGAAGAAAATAATCTCATTTGCAACTAGTTTTAAAGCTACACTTTCATTGAATCACAGAATCATTTTCATGAGAAGGGATGACTAAAGATAATCTAATCTAACCATCTGTTTAAATAAATTTGCTTGAAATTAAATTTTAATTTGAAACAACAGTCTGCATTTTTTTCCTATCTCTGAGACCTGTGGAAGTCAACTGCAAATTCAGGTGCTCAGCATTTCTTGAAAACTGGGCCACTTTTATTTAGAGGCATTAATATCCAAGTAGAAACGTCACTCATTGTGGTTTTAAAGTCCTGGCTTCAGTTTTTAGAACTTAGTGCATAATGCTATGGGTACAGCAAAGAAAGAAAGCTATAGGAGATGAGAAGGCAAAATAATCAAGGATCCTGGGAAAAATACCCCAACAATTAAATTATTTTTGTTTGTGGAAAATTAGCTATATTTCATGAGAAGACTGAGAGAATCTGAACTTGATAGCTGAGAGATCACTCTTGGTACCAGTCTGAGCACTGTGAGGAAATGAGGCCTTTAAATAAGGCCTTTCATGTTTTCTATACGTAGATATTTTTAGAAAACTAAATGGTGATATTTTTATTCTGATTTCTGGAGGAATCCTGACTAAATGGACACTTAAGTTTCCATTCCATAGGGCCAGCTCATGTGGCAGTTGAACCAAACTGCTGAGAAATATTTATAGTACCACATGATCTTTAAAAATAACTTCCCAGGCCACTTTGTAGACGAATTCTTAACATCTTTACTATTTTAGATAGATAACCATGAAATTCGTGGAGTGGAAAAATTGTAGCTTTGCTACTTTAGGCATTTGTATTTATCATCAAGTTGATTATATCTGCTTTTAGATTTGTAAGCAGTTCAGATGGACGTTGACCAGCTGTAGAAGGGCAGAACCTGGAGTGGGTTCACTCTTTAGGGCTAAATAGGAATTTCAGTGGCGTGGCGTGAAGTAACATAGAGAATAAACTTTGTCAGTGCATTGGATGCCCTCTTTAAAAGAGGGTCACCATTGGTCCTGTGGGGGCTGGTGAACAGCAAGTACAGTTCTTAGGACATTCATTGCTTAGCACAAGTCACTGTGAACCTTTAAGCAGAAGCTTGGTTGCAATCCCGTTATTCCTACTTGGATCCCTGTGCAGCCAGAGGGTAAGGGCTGTGTTCTTGCCCCACCCTGGTTTCACACAGGGGACCTGCTTGTCCCGGGGTGAGGCCGTTCCCTGAGCTTTTTTTTCAAAGCCACCCTAAGTTTCATAGCACATAAACCTTCCTGTGTGTTCTGAGTCCTTTTCTATCTTTCTACTAGATTCTTTTCCCTTGTTTGTTCTCAAATATTTCATTTATAGCTTGCTCATCTTTTCATAGTACCAGATGTTTACGTAGTTAGAAAAACGATTACAATGATTATATTGTGGAAGTGCTTAGTGTTTCTCCTACTTAGACTACGTGATACGCTGCTGCTGTTTCCTACAAAATCATCTAGTCTGTTCTGGACAGTGTGACACTGTTCAAACACTGCTCTTGTGTGTCTGCAGAGGGTGGCCCTTTTCATTACTGCAAGATTTCTTTTATTTTGCCCCTTGACTGCCACATGACGGAGCAAGCAGTAGATAAAGAGCTGTATTGAACACAGTGATGGTCATCTGGAATGTGGTGCCCAACAGTTGTAACAACTTATGACACAAGGCAAAAATCCGGATAAGCAGAGGGCTCTTAGTTTTTGCATAACCCAAACAAGATAGTTTCTGTTA
The DNA here is from genome assembly GCA_013390005.1 of Calyptomena viridis. Classification (NCBI taxonomy): domain Eukaryota; kingdom Metazoa; phylum Chordata; class Aves; order Passeriformes; family Eurylaimidae; genus Calyptomena; species Calyptomena viridis. Next base: position 143,126 of record WEIV01014374.1, on the reverse strand, counting down.
TTTATCCCTTATGTAAATATTCATGTTTTTAGTGAAAAGTAAATCCAGGTTTATATTTATTCAGAAGAGCTGCAGATAATGTTGTGCCCTTAAAATGCATATGTGTTTGGAAGAGGTGGTGTAAAAGAAACTTCTTTCTTAAGGAAAATTATTTTTTCGTACACAAGTGATCCTCCCCCTCCCAACCATCTGTTTGGGAGGATATTATAGTTATTTCTTCCTGAGAGAACAGCAACCACATTTCAGGGGTGGGTGACATCATTTTAGATGTATGATATCTCTTCTAAAGACTTGTCTGAAGATGAGATTTTTCTTGATGCTCAGGAGAATAAATGCTGTGAGAGATAACAGGGCATCAATGTTTTCCTCTAACACTGTTATACATGTGTTTATAATTACCAGCTTCTCTGCAGCTACTTTTACTTGAGTTTTATTAGTATTCTTTCTGATTATGCCTCAGGATAATGGATTGAATGTTGCATTGGATTTTATTTTGATGTTCTTTTAATAACAGAAAAATAGACCTCAAAGGATGAGTGATAGGAGATTTGTGGTGAGCTCACAAGTAAAGGACTTAATGACATAGTGTGAATTTTCAGAATTGGTGCATTCTTCAAAATGTTGGTTTTAGAAGCAATTATCTGACACAGATGAATGTTAAGCGTTAATGGCAATCCAAATGGATTTGGTGCTTTTTAATGTCTAAGTCTTTTGCTGATACAATAAATTAGTTTCAAAGGAAAGTTCATTGCATTGTTCCTTTGTTCTATTCGATGTCCTGGGCTCTCAGTGATGGCTAGTAGTAGTCATGATAGAACTGAGTTTGGCACAAACTAGTCTTGCCTGCTTTCTCAGCAGGATGGGATTAGAGTCTGAGTGGATGCCTTAGTAAGGGAACTCTTGCCTAGAGATGGGAATTCCTTTAAAAAAAGCAAACTACAACACTCAAATGAGAAATCTGGTTGTAGGGCTTCTTGTTCATGTACATTAAATAAGTAAATACAAAAATGAGTGCTAAATTTTCTTTTTCGTGTTCTGCAGATGTTCTACTTCTCTGTGTTCCATTCCTTTCCATTAGTATAAGCAGCTCTTTCAGAACCACTGGTTTATTAAAATGCAAACTGAGCTGTTTTGAGATTCAAAGTGTGTGTGTATACACGCATATATATGAATCTGAAATGTGCAGGGTTAAGTTTAAAGAAAATTTACACTTCGCATGGCAAGGTTTGGATGCTGTCTATCAATAGTACATACCTGTGACTTAAAAAAGCATCTTGTATTGGACTTGGCTGCTCTGAAATTCAAAGTCATTGATTAGATACTTGAGTACCAAGATAAAGTACTGCTTTAATTACTTCCTTCTTTTGTGTGTGAAGCTGTTGTTACTGTGACAGTAGGCAAGAACAGCAATGAGGTTAACAGCCCGAAATAGCTTTTTATTATTATTTTAATTGTTGTTTTTTTCCTCTAGCTGGAAGTTGTTTAGAATATCTCTGGTGTTGTTGCTCCCAGTCCAGATGGCTTTGTTTCAGTTCCTAGATGTGATATTGTTAGTTGGTCAGTGGTGCCACCACACGTGTTGCACTTTGGGCCGTGACTCATTCTCACAGCGCTGTGGGTTGGCAGCGTGTTCTTCTCAGGACAAATCCTGCTTCTCTCCTGACCCCGTGATGTCACTGCTGGGTCAGAAACAGGGTGCTGACTGTACAAGACACTGACCTGCTTCCTTGAGGAAGGAAATATTGAGTAAGTGCCCGAGAGCAAGAATAGCTTCCCAACGTGCTCAGATTTGCTTGATGGCTGCTCTTCCCTTTTTAATGGAAAATGGAAATGCAATTTTTAAAAGGTTCTGATGTCTGTGTTGGAAGTCTGTAATTATAAACAAGTTTCTTACAAAACTTTATAACTTTGTGTTGTGGTGTCTGTATTCTAGGAGATGGAGCAGCATTTTTAAGTCTTGCTTCTTTGAACACTTTAAACTCTTTTTGATGCGCTAAAGTGGTTTCACAATTGCAAATGTGGAAAAACATCTGAAAGAAGATGAAAATAGAAAAGATCTTATGCTGAATTAAAATTTATGAATTATGAACAAAATAACTATATAGGACAGATTAATGGTTTCCTTGCTGCTTAAGTGGCAATACCACTTTATTTTACCCTGATCACCACAGAAAATGTACTGTGTGTTCATCCAAATATGAAAAATGTTTAGTATAATTAATTTTCTGAGACTACTAATTTCAGTTACAAAAGAGTTGCAGCCAAGATTTTAGGGGTAGAAGTATCTGCATGGAGGAAAAGAAATAGTATCTCATTTAAATAATTACTTGTTAAAGATACCCAGAGAAAACTACACATTTTCTCTAGATTATTTTGATAGATGTTGTGTTATTCCAATAACGCAGTCTGTGTTGCATGGTGGGGTTACATTTTATTTCTTTTCTTTAGACAGTTTGGAGCTCACGCTGTGCTAGACCCTGCACACCCATAGATGAATGGATGGATTTGTAAATTGTGGTAATTCAGATAAAATGTCTTCATCTCTGATTTGTTGTTTTCACCAAGTCCACACTCTCACCTCCAATTATTTTTGTTTTGATCCAATCTGATCAGTGTAGTGGATTTTTTGAGGGAAATGGAGGACATGAGGGTGGGAAACCATTATTTGATAGGGATGATGGTAGGAGTGCCCTAATTTTTGCTTCTGTTGTGGCAAAACGTTTTTCCTTACATATTTATGCTTCCTGAAATTTAGAGGGTTCTCATGTGGCTTTAATGAAAATTCTCCTGTATTTTTGTCTAGTACAAACAAGTTCTGAAGCAATCCATGTACTGGTGTGGTTACAAGCAGTCACGTTTGTATGGATCCTCACAGCTAAGGCTGAATGGAAAGGTGTTGGTCTCGTTGTTCAGTGTATTTGCATGGCACTTGGTGAGACTGGAGGGTGTTGTCCTGTGCCTGAGGCAGCTTTGAACTGGCAAGTTGATTTTTGTGCTGCTGGAATATTCTATTACCCATGGTAGGGAAGGGAAGGACTGCTGAAAGTAGTGGGAAGCTGTACTAGTAGTGGAGTTGCACATTCTGGCACATTGTCTCACAAATGGTGACTTCCCACCTCTCAGGCTGTTCTACAAGAGTCAGAAAGGTGTGGGGGTGACTTGTCTTTACTGAAGTGCTTTACAGTAGTGTTTTACAACACTTCCCACCCCTCGTCAGCTGAAGAGCATTGTGTGGATGAAAAGGAAGGTAAATACTTCAGTGAGTCGTGGTTGAAGGGAAAACTCATCTTTAGAGAGTGGTAATTGAAGAAGACCACTTGGAAGGTCATAAAAACTAGTGGTAGTATGAAGAGTAAATAAAAATGTCTTGAAATACAGAGGACAATCAGGAAGGCAGTGGAGTGAGCTGCAGTACATCACAGGAAGGGTTTCCTCCTACCCTGCAGTGGATGTAGTTTACACAGTGAGTCGAGTTCATAGGGGATCATCTTTCTTTAAGGGTGAAAACAAATTGAGATAAGTGTCTTTAGAGAAAAATGTCAGTTTGTAATACAGTTGAAGATTTTTTTCCCTGCTATTAATACAGACTTTCAAGTTGAATATGTCACTGGTCACATTTGTGAACAACTAACAGAAAAATCGCAAAAAAAAAAGAAATTATGAAACCGATCATGTGTTTTCATACAAAATATTGCTGTGCTTCATCCAAGAAGTTTGCTTCGATTGTGTTTTATGCAAGTAAAGCTTTAGAGAAAACATCTAAAATTAATTTCTAACTTTGTTTTAGCTAACCTCTAGTTAGTTAGCTTTTTCTCTTACTACTTTGTCTTAATGGTCTAAACATCTCAACAATAGTGTTTTACCAGACAAGTACTTTTATTATATTAAATAACATTAATGAGTAAAACTATGCTTGTGTGTTTGTAATACTGGCATTTGAGACCCCAGACTTGTAAGCTGAGCTGTACAAGCAGGCTTATGTAAACTTTCCAAAGGCTTTAAAATGTGTGTCTAATTATAGAAGGTTAAGTATACTGAATTTTAATTTTTTTTTTCCCCCTAAGGCCATGTGGTTATGATATTATTGAGATTCCATAATGCCTCCTGCCGTGACAGACAGCTTTGACATCTGGGCAGTTGATTCACAGATTGGTGCTGATGGCTCAATATCTGTGGACTTCCTGTTGCCCACTGGAATCTACATCAACCTGGATGTCCCTCGAGATGCCACCATATCTCATATTAAACAGGTAATACCGAGTGGGCACTTAACTTAAAATGTAACTTATGTTTGGTCTGAGTGCTGTTTCTGATTTTCATGTGCCTTTTGGCAAATCAAGTAATGAATTGGAGTAGGCCTAATAATAGTGTGCTGAAGGGACGTGCACAGGGATTGACTGGTACAGGTATTTGTGTGTGGGGGGGTTGCAATGGTTTGGGGCACATGGCATGGTGTGGAGAAGTTATTCCTGGCTGATAGTTACAGGTCAGCAGAGATTATTCTGATAGCTCTACACTAACACTGTATTGCTGCTCTAAACTTTTTCCCAACACATTGGTAATACAGTGTTTGTTGATCTAATGTTCCTCTGATTACTGTGTCTAATTAGATATTTATTATAGAAGTCACAGATTGTGCTCCTGCTTCTTTTGATTGACGTCAAAGACTGATGCTTCAAAAACTGTCTGCCACTTCTTAAGGGTTTGTACAAGTTAGGGCATCTTTTAAAATGTGAGGGAATACCCAAATCAAAGGAAAGGGAGAGCATAAGGAAATAACCACAGATATTAAAGAATAATCAACTCACCTTTCATCAGATAGTGGACACATGAGGACATTTAGAAAAGGTAGTGAGTGAATTACAGCACTGAGTAATCTACTCCTTAAGCATAGTACATTTCTTTTCTATTATTTTCATATTAAAAGAAAATAAAGAAGTGTGATTTCTCCTTCCATTGCATTTCCTGTTTTTTCAATCAGACAGTGTTCAGTTGTTTATAGAAATTATTTTCTTTGAAGCAGTAGTAACTTTATATAATGTATTGTACTCCCAATTTGAAGATTTCTAGGCACTGAAGTATTTTCTTAGGTAGTGGACAACTCAGTACTTTAGAAGAAATTGCCACTAGAAATTGAAGTGGTCCAAGAACTAAGGTTTGTGCTATACTCAAATACTTGAAATAATTTTGACTGGAAAACTGTCACTGATGTTTTAGTAGAAAGGTAACCTGGGCAACTACAGGTTAGTTGGTAGATAAGAGAATGGAATAACTGGTAGTGATTTCAACTGATAAAGAATTTAAAAAGCAAGTGTGTAAGTGACAACAATAAGGGACTTAAACTGAGTTGTCTGGTTTTCTTGATGGTTGTGGCACATTGAACTTCACATGCTATAAACAGGTACTGTTGACATTTAGCTGTTTTTCAAAGAAAAGGAATGTTGATCCTAACTACTGAGGTCTTCCTGGAAATCACTGTATTTGAAAACAAAACAGTAGTGTGAGGTCTGATGGCAAACTGGATAAGTATTTGCAGGTATTTGCAGTTCTGCAAAAGCAGTCTGGTTCAGCTGCAATTATTTGAGAAGGGGCTTTTGCCTTTGCATTATTGATCCTACAACCTCCAGTACCAGCAAGTGCTTTGTTACTGTGGTGACAGCCCCAGTCCTGCAACTTCACTGCAAAAAGGACTATATTGGGGAATCCTAGGAAAAGGATCAGCATGAGGGTTAGTGCTGCCCCTTTCTCATCCCCTCATAGTACTTGTCCCTATGTGGTTTTTTGCCCCTGGAATATTTATCACACAAGTTGCTACTTGAAAATAACCTCAAGGTAGAGACTGCAAATGACACAAAGTAAATATATAATGGTGTAGAGAGGTGAAAATGAGTCAAGTTGGCAAACACATTACTTTTATGTTCTTTTGGGAACATAAATGGAAATGAATGTCTTCAATGCCTTAAGATATGTCCATGGTTTCTTGTTTTGTTTGATTTATTTACCTGTTTTCATTGCAGCTGTTATGGAAGCAGGCACATGCCTATCCACTCTTCCACCTCCTCATGGAGATTGACTCCTACATGTTCTCATGTGTGAATCAGACTGCTGTACATGAAGAATTAGAGGATGAAACACGGAGACTTTGTGATGTTAGACCCTTTCTTCCTGTCCTTAAACTAGTGACAAGGAATTGTGATCCAGGAGAAAAGTTGGATTCCAAAATAGGTGTCCTCATAGGCAAAGGTAATTTCACTTAATTTTTTAAAAAAGTGAGGGTAAGTTTTTTTGTGTATGAGGGTCTTAATTGGACAGGTAACAATGGAAATTTTTTAAAAATGTATTAGAAATTCAGTGTTTCCCTCTCAAACTAATCCTGATGTAGTTGGAAAAGATTTAAGTACTCAAGATGAAACATGAAAGTTGTTTAAAGCTACTTTCTAAATTGCATTTCAGCACTCTATTGTATTATTTTATCAATCAAGAGAAAATTCTGTTTTGTAGATGAGAAGATATAAGTTATTATTATTATTACTAAGTGAAGAAAAGCATAATCCTTGAACAGTGGTAGTCATAAATAGTCTAACAGCAAACTGATTACACAGAAGGAACTAGAAGTTGTTATGATTTTATTACAAATGGTGTCTGAGTTGGTTAACAATATGATTCTTGTTTTTGCTCTCAATTGTGACACTGATTTTCATCAAACAATGAAAAGCTATTTTTAAAGGTTTCACAGTAACTTATTCTTGATGTTATTTCAGAATTTTCAACTTTTAAATCTACTCTGTGTGATTATACAATCAAAATTGACAGGGTCGTGTGAGGTTACACCTCTTGTTTTAGAACAATGAACCATTGTTAGCTCTCGTATAAAGACTGCAGGTTTTGTTTAGATTTCAGCAGTACACTGTCTGCCTATTTGTTAGAGCTGACAATGGGAACAGTTAGCCAGTTTAACCATTCTGACAGATTCTGAGAGATTCACATTCTGTGATTGAATATTTGGCTTATTATAACTGTGTGAGATCCTTCCCTATGCAGTCCCTATTCTGTACCTTAGTAGTGGGAAAAATGTGTTCTGCCTGAACTTCTAAACTTTAGTGTTTTGTTTTCAAAGGATGTTCAGTCCTTTGTGTGATTTGTGCCGTGTCCTTCAAAGTTCAGGAGAAAAGATAAAGACACTTGCAGGCCCTACGTGTCCTGAAGTACCAAAGAGTCACAGCTGTGTGGACTCTCCATCACAGAAACATAGAACAGTTTGGGTTAGAAGGACCTTCAAAGGTCATTTAGTTCCAGCCCCCCCCCTGCAGTGAATAGGGACACCTTCACCTAGACCAGATTGCTCAGAGCCCCATCCAACCTGACCTTGAATGTTTCCACCACTTCTCTGGGCAACCTATGCCAGCATTTCACCACCTTCACTATAAGACATTTCTTATTTATCCCATGTCCTGTTGCAACAGGCTCTGCTAAAGAGTCTGTCCTCATCTTTCTTGTAGGTTCCTCCTTTAGGTACTGAAATTCTAAGGTCTCCTGGAGCATTTTCTTCTCCAGCCTGAATAACCTCAACTCTCTCACTCTGTCCTCATAGCAGAGGTGCTTCAGCCTTCTGAGCATCTTTATGGCCACCTCTGACCTCACTCCAGCAGGTCCACATTCTTCTTGTGTTGTGGCCCCAGTATTCCAGGTGGGGTCTCATCAGAGCAGAGTAGAAGAATAGAATCCCCTCTATTGACCTGGTGGTCGTGCTGCTTTTGCTGCAGCCCAGCCCAGGGTTGGTTTCTGGGCTACAACACATATTGCAGGGTCACGTCCAGCCTCTCATCCACCAGCACCCCCAAGGCCCCCTCAGCAGGGCTGCTCTGGATCTGTTCATCCCCCAGCCTGTGTTGATACCAGGGGTTGCCCCAAGCCTGGTGCAGCACCTTACCCTTGGTGGTGTTGAACCTCAGTGAGATTCAATGGAAATTCCCAGGGGCCACTTCTCGAGCCTGTCCAGGTCACTCTGGATGGCATCCCATCCTTCAGGTGTGCCAACAGCACCACTCAGCTTGTGTCATCTGCAAATGTGCTGAGGGTGCCCTCAATCCCTGTACATCATTAGTGAAGATATTCAGTAACACTGGTCCCAGGAGAGACCCCTGAGGGACACCACTTGTCACTCACGTCCATTGGGACTCTGAGCTATTGATTGCATGCGATTGTCCAACCGATTTCTTATCTGCTGGACAGTCCATCTATCAAATCCCTCTCTCTCATGTTAGAAGTTGTGGGGGGACCACGTCAAAGGCCTTACAGAAGTCCAGAGAAGTGGCATCCATAGCCATTGCCTTGTCCACTGATGTAGTTGTATCATCACAGAAGGCCACTGTTGGTCAGGCAGGACTTGCCCTGTTAATTCTCTCTTTACATGTTTTGGAAAAGGAACTTTATTAGCCTTGGATTGGTTGAAATTTCAGTCCTGTCATTTTCACCCAAGTAGATGATCTTTTTTTGACTTTTAAACAAAATTTAAAAAGATGATGTGATCTTTCTGTGGGATTAAAAAGAGTAGTTTGCAAATACTTCTGCTCACCACAGCTTAAGGATGCATTTGCTGTGCTTTCTCTTCATTTGCTCTTGTGAGCAGAGACTTAAAACTTCCCAAACTCTGTTAATCTCAGGGTGAGGTTGGCTTTTCCATTTAATAGTACCTAAGAGACACATTGGTTCAGGTGTGTATCTTTGTGCCTGCTTGAATTCTTTCAGGTCTCCATGAGTTCGATGCCTTACAAGATCCTGAAGTGAAGGACTTCCGAGCTAAAATGCGGAGGATCAGTGAGGAAAAGATTCAGTCCCTTGTGGGTCTCTCCTGGATGGACTGGTTAAAACACACTTACCCACCAGAACAGGAACCTGTTATCCCAGAGAGCTTCCAAGATAAGCTCTATAGTGGAAATCTTGTAGTGGCTGTTCATTTTGATAACTGCCAGGTAGGAATGGTTGTTCATGATGTTCCATGTGCTGTTGTGATCTGGATCTGAATTAGCATGGGATTGATCAAGGATGTAAATGAAATAGAATGCTAACATTATGGTGTTTGCCTTAAAATGCAAATTCTTTACCAGGATCCTTGACTCTTGAAAGTGAGAACCTACAGTTGGGAACTGAACTTCTAAAGTCCACTTACAGTTCTGCTTCGAAAGACAAAATGTGCTATTTGTATATTCTATATAAGTTCACATATTTTAATGTAAAACATGATTCGAAGTTATCTGGACTAATTCTGGCCAACTGTCACTGCATTTCTTCACTAGCATTCAGTTTTAAGCTCTGTTCATCAGGGATTGCTGGTAATTGAGAGGCACCGTATTCAACACACTTCCCTCTATGTGTGATGTGTTGAACATCTTTGGGGTTAGTCTGCACACTAGATTGAGCAATGCATTTAAAAGAAAAGAATAGCATTCCCTTTTCTAGAAATGCACATAGACAACTAAAACACTGAGACTTAGAGTTACTATTTTAAAATAAAAACCCCTTTAGTTTCTACCAAAAAACCTAAAATGTTTTAGCCTCAGATTTTTTGATGTTGAAGTAGCTGTGATTCTGCTTGAGTCCAGCATTCCCATTACTCCTTTTTGCTTTATTCTTTTGGATAACCATGAACGATCAGCACTGGAATCCTTAAAAATCTCACAAAAATGTGTAAATATATTGGATGTCCATTTTGACCCAGTGCTAGATACTGATTTTTCTAATGATTCATATAATTTTCTTTTACAAAACTGTATAATTTCTAGAACTTTTTAAACTTAAAAGATTTAAAATGGTGAAATCATGTCTGCCTCTGAAAACATTACCAGCAGAGGTGAATACTCAATTTGGTCATCAGTAACACAGGCTGATGTTGGTTGCTTAGGTGTTTTATGGCAAAACCTGTTCTGGTCTTTTTTGGTTTAGAGAACTTGTAGTTGTCCAGGAGTGAGAATATCTATGTTTGTCAGCTTTTGATTAAAATACTGCACATATATGCGTATGCTGACAGTACAGAAGCACTGCAAAAGTTCATGCTGGTGCAGAATGTATTTGCCTGCCACTATAAAAGCTTAGGCTGCTGACATTTCAAATGTTTCAAATGCTTCAGCTGCCAGCTCTGACCTTCAGAGCTATTAACAGTTCAAATCTGAGCTGCTTTTTAGAGCAGGAAAGTCTATTCCAGACTTTACTACTCTTACCAAGTACTGGAATCATCCCAGGAAAATTAAATAGGGAGGTATGGGGACTGTTGTCTTTCAATTCTTTCAGCTGTAAGATTGAGAGAAAGAAATATTAAAATACTTCTTGTCTAGAAGGTGTGGGTGAGCTGTAAGAGCTACCTAGTTATCCCTAGAGCAAGAGAGAGTGATCCTCATTTCTGTGACATATGTGTAAAGTCCTGCAATTGGGAAGTAAGGCAGTGGCCAGAGCACACCATGTTCCTGGGAAGAAAAGGTGTTATTCCCTGTCTACCCACTACCAGGAGAGAGCCTTCACTGTGTGGCAGCTTTTTGAAAGGGGGAAGCTGTTGTGAACCATTCAAAAACTGAGAAAATACAGAATTAATTTAGCATGACTTTACGGAGTTTCCTTCTTCCATTAGGGCAGCTTGGCTTCTTACCAGTAAATGTCTGTATAAATACAGCACAAGTCAAAAGAATGTAAGATGGACAACACTTCACATTTGTTAACAACTGGGTTTAGCATGCTTATATCTTTAGAATTGTATGTATAAAGAAAAAATAATGATTAAAAACAAACAAACAAAAAAGCACAACAAAAACAACTACAATGAACCTCAGAACTGCCTGAATCAACCTTTGTATATGTCTGTGCAGACCATAATGTGGTAGATAAAGGGAAATTAACTATATCACAGATCTTTTACATTAAGAACTTTAAATGAACCTTTTTTTTTTAATTTACAGAAATAACTTCTTACCTTTATCTTTTTAGAACACATTGAAAGTAGAGATATTTGGAAATACATAAATAGCCTCTAAAGGTTTGATTAAAAAAAAGTCTTAGAAAATGCAGTCTTTACATGTTGTTTTCAGCATGCTACAGGTGGTGGCTGCTACTCCTCTTTTCTGCTCTCCTCCCAGTTTGATGGTGGTTTTGTACATTAATCAGTATATAATTTGTACATTAACAGTTTTTTCTGCTTTAGTACTTGAAGCTTTCTTTTTCTTTGAGTACAGTGATACTTGGAAAGGGGATAGATTGGTGGTGGCCAGAAAGAAGAAGAATTAACACATCATACCTTGGGATGTGTGCATGATTGTATGCACATTCTAAAATACAGACTTCTAGGTCAGTACACTGCTCTAGAAGTCTTTAAATCTCTGTTGAATCAGCTAGATAAAGGCCTGTGTTCTTAAAAGTACTTCTGATAATATGAAGTTTGGGGAATTGATATTTAGCAGCTTTTAGGGTGACTATTGCTGTGGTTGCACTGATGGTTCAGATATTAACTGTAACTGTTAAAATAGGCTGGGTTTAACACTTAAGTATTTCTACCCATTTTGTTGTGTATGAGTGACACGTTTGACACTGAGCATTTCTGTCTGTTTTGTTAGGACGTATTTAGTTTCCAGGTGTCTCCTAACATGAATCCTATCAAGCTGAATGAGCTGGCAATCCGAAAACGTCTGACTATCCATGGAAAAGAAGATGAGGAAGTTGATCCTGCCGACTATGTGCTGCAAGTTAGCGGAAGGCTAGAATATGTTTTTGGTGATCACCCATTAATTCAGTTCCAGGTACATAAAGTTTTTTGGAACTTGGTGTAACAGTTCTCTGCTGCCTTGGCCAGAGGTGCTTCCTGTCCCATTGGATGAACAGTAACACCCTGTCTCATGTCCAACTGTACAATATGTATGCACCATTCCCTTTGTATCTTTGTAATACAGTACTTGTTTCTGTGATTTGGAAGTTGCTGCAGAAACACTGCGAGCTGGTAACAGCTGTTTTCTGTGGGCCTTTAGTACATCCGCAGCTGTGTGATGAACAGGACTCTTCCTCAGCTGACTCTGGTGGAGTGTTGCACCATAAAGAAGATGTGTGAGCAGGAGATGATTGCCATAGAAGCTGCCATAAACCGAAAATCATCCAGCCTTCCTCTTCCTCTGCCACCAAAAAAAACAAGAGCAACAACTGTAAGTTCATATGGGAGATCTCTAACACCCAGAAGGAACAGTGACTTGTGGAACATAAATCACAGTGCCTTGGATTTGTGCTATGACTACAGTTTTCCAGTGGAGGTCACTTGGGTCTGCTCGAAGCCTCCTGCTGCTTGCAAGGTTTACCTCGGAAAGAGCAGATCCTGAGGCTGTTTGGAAAATTACCTTCCCTCTCCTCCTCCCCTTCCCCCACCTCCTTCCCCCACCACTTTCCACTGCTATTGATTCTACTGTTATTCACAAGCCAGAAGAACAGGCAATAACCTGTTGCCAGCAGCTGCAGGAGTTATTGCAGATTCTCCAGCTTTGATGGAGCTCCACTAGTTTGGGCAGCAGTGCCCTGGGGTCTCTTGTATAGCCCAGAAATCTTACATGCTGCTGACACTGCAGTGGTGCCAAATTTTGCCATAATATACATTTAACTTTCTTATAATCTGGTGCTTCCTTTACTACTAAATTTATGGCCTTACAGCACAGTTACAATTTGTGTGCTGTCACTCTAAGAAATGTGGGCAGATCTTTGCTCTATTACACCCTCTGTAGTTATTAGAATGAACAATAAATTTGAAGGCTTATTCTGAATTGTCAGCAGGTAGTACATGATGTATGTTCTCACCCACAGCCCCCTTTCAGCCGTGCTTTTACTTTGTCTGCTCTTGTAGTTATGATAACCAATTTATCTTTTAGGATTTCAGATTTATATTTTTTAAAATGAATTTTTGTTTCTGTTTATGAGTTTTGCTTAAAATGCTTATAAAACACGTTTCAATGTTACACTGATGAAGAATGAACTTGTATCTCTGTTTCCTTTCTCAGAGTGTGTGGGATATTTCCAACCCTTTCAAGATTGTTCTGTTAAAGGGTAATAAATTAAATACAGAAGAAAACGCCAAAGTAAGTAACCAAGTCTAGTATCAGAAGACCTGATCATCATTCTAATGATTTCCAAAAGTGATTTTGACTTTTAAGTGAAGTCAAAATCATACAGGCTTCAATTCAGCAGAAGTGTAAGAATTTTTAGTTATTCCCAATTACTTTGGTAGCATTGATTAAAATCTGGCTTTATTGCTGAAGTATTCCTTTGTCTGAAGTGAATATGTGCACTAGAACACTGCAATAATTGTGGCAATATGACAGGAATGTTCATATGGTACTTAATTTTTTTTAAGCTGATATCTGTAAAGGTCTGATACAGGTATGAAAGAAGCTTATTTAAAATAGACTGTCCTAAACACCTGACACAGAAGTGCATTAAGTATTGAACATTTTTCAGTGGAACATGAGTGTTTTTGGAGCACTGATTATATTCTGTATGTCTAAACATGCACTGCATGCTTCTATACAATCTGTCTTTTATTTTCTCAACACGAGGAACACAAGGAAAGAAAGCTGTAGTATCACTTCCTGTAAAGCTGTACATGACTGGGCTACTGACTGTTGTGCAGACCACAAGTTAACACGTGGGAATTTATTGCACAACTACTTTAAGGCCTTACAAGACACTTGCCTGTGAGGTAGAGCAACATTAGTTTCCTTTATTGTCTTTAGCAGTGAATAAACTGTATAACCAGTGATGTAGAGAAGGAAGAGATCCAGTTAGCCATTGATATTTGCTGTTCTGGTGCTTTATTTGGGATACTTGGTGCATTTGTTTTGCATTCAAAACTTGTTACAACCTCCTTGTAAATTAGCAGTCCTACATTTTACTACATAGCTATGTGAGCCATAATTACATTTTACTACCTGAGACACTGTGATTGTGGAAATGGGTCCATGTAAAACCAAGTGTTTCCCTTTTCCTTCTCTAAACTGTTATCTAGCTGGTTCTAGTATCTTCTTACCTCTGTGTTCTGTAGACTCTCAAGTTTTTAAAAGAAAGGGAAAAGAGAAGGTGGGTTCTGCAAGTAACATAGCTACCAGGTTTGTCTAGGGGGGTTTTTCATGCTTAAAAAAAGTGAGTTTTGGTGAACTTCAGTATGCTTCTAGAGGAAAAAGAAAACACTTTGATTATAAGCTTGAGAAGAAACAGGAAAAACTGACAATTGCTTTGTATTGGCACCTGTGGGCACCATCTAAATATTACTTTGTATTTTAAATGCTTGTTAGTCTTGAAAACTTTAAAGTCCTATACTTACCCAAAACCAAGGCTGCACAGAGTAACCCTGCAAACCTGTGAATGTTTCCCTGCATTGTGTGTCTGCACTATTACAAAATTGTCACTAGTCCTGATTCTAAGGCTGTTTAATTCACTGCCATTGTTTGTTTAGTCTCATTGTGCATTGGATCAAGCCAATATTCATCCCTTTCTGCTGAACCCACCACCAAGGTTCACAAATGCAGTGTTTGTGGGGGAAACAAAGCATCTGCACTAATGTGAGCTGGGCAGGGTACTTTCACCTAGAGCACAAGTGGCCTCCTGCATCTGTCTAACACCCAGTTCTCCAAATACATGGCATTTGAAATTGCTTGTCTTCTTGTGTTGCTCTTGGACTGCACCATCAGTACATACAGTTTTCTTAATGAAGTGATGGTGTCAGACTGAAAAGAAAAATTTGGGATCCAGTCCCTTACATTAACAGGGTCAGAAATCATAGAATTAGAAAGGTGATTTTTTTAATCCAAAACCTGTGTCAAATTTTAAATCACTCTGTCTTTCCCTTGCAGTGCTCAGCAATAATACAATAACTTAAAGTGAATATTGGGAAGGTTGGTTAAGGAGCATAAGGAACCTGAAACATCACTTTTGCACATTTAACTGTGACATTGGGAAGTTCTCTTTGGTGTTGACCAAGGGATTACATTTGTGGGTTTCTCTCTCTGTCTCACACACTGGTGTATTGGGAGGCCACCTGAAAGAAGTTGGCATATTGCACTCTGCAGTGTTCTGTGTACATGTGCTAGCATGTAGGAATGAAGGAATGAGCCACATCTTAGCACAGACCTCTAATGTGTTTAATTTCAGTGCCAATAACTCCAGCTCTTTATCTTCTTGTCCTTCCCCTTTCCTGACCCTTATTTTCGCTGATCAAGCTACCTGGTTTTGTTGCTCTCTGGGTGCTAAAGATGAAACAATTCCTGGAAATCATGTACGTTTGTCATTATTGTTACAGGTGATTTCTCATGTAAGGGTCAGCAGTGTTCCCTCTGTATGTTTTTATATAGTTTGACTAAAAAATTATTTTTTTCTGAAGCTGAAAAAAATCCCAAACTTTTCTCATTTAGAAGCACAAATTGGTTCTACCTGAAGATTTGAATTTTCATTCAGAACGTTAGTCTTAACTTTTTCATTCTGCCTAGTTGTTTGATGAAATTCATGTATCTTTGCTCTGTGTAATATTCTATGCAGAATTCTGTAGGTTCTGTGACAAACCTAAAATTTTTCATTTCTTTATGGCAGGTTCACGTTAGGGCTGGTCTTTTCCATGGTACAGAGCTCCTTTGTAAAACTACTGTAAGCACAGAAATATCTGGGAGAAGTGACCACGTTTGGAATGAAGAGCTGGAGTTTGAAATCAATGTCTGTGATCTGCCAAGGATGGCAAGGCTCTGCTTTGCAGTTTATGCTGTGATGGATAAGGTGAAAACTAAAAAGTCCACCAAGGCAATGAATCCATCCAAATACCAAACCATTAGGAAAGCAGGAAAAGTGGTAATTATTTCATTTGTTTTTCTTGAGTGACCTCTGAATTATATTGAATATTCAGAAATCTTTCCTTGACTTCACTTTAGTGTTGAAAAATACAAAATGAGAAAAAAGTATTAAAAAGAGCCTATGCATTAAGAATTGCACATCTTGGTATGAAAAAACTTTTGATACTTCTCAGACTCTGAAAAAAGCCTAAAAATGTCAGTTGTCACATGACTGTTTAAAGCATTGTATTTTACAAGGTCAGTTTTGTTCTGAACTGTAGATGAGTTGTGATTGGGAAAAGATGAAAAAATTACCATCCAGTCTCACATTCAGGGAAAGGCTGACATCCAGGGAAATGTGTATTTTTACACTGGCAGAGTGACATCCTTAAAACTAAGTCTTATTTTCCTTAGTGGTACTGGAGTACATACTGAAAAGTAAGCATGTGATTAACTGCTTTTCTGAAAGATATCATCATTTAAAAAAAAAAAAACCAGAAAGAGCCACCCTCTCAATTTTGTTTGTATTGTAGTGTCTGCTGTGTAGTGGTATTGGTTGGCATCTTAGTTTGCATGTAAAAATTCTTTCCTTTAACAGCATTATCCTGTAGCCTGGGTAAATACCATGGTGTTTGATTATAAAGGACACTTGAAGAATGGAGAACTGGTACTGCACAGCTGGTCATCATTTCCTGGTAAAGTTTAACTTTCAAGATTTGGGCTTTACGTTCAGGAGAATGTAGTATCAAATAGTAGAATATTTACTGTATGTGTGTCCAATTCCCTCTTTCCTGGTTGTATTTTTTAAGTGGATAAATATATAACATCTTAAACAATACTTCCAACAAAGAGATGATCAGGGAAGAGAAAGAGCAAGAGTCTGCTTGGGAGTAGTATTCTAAAGGTTTTATCTCTTATGGAGTATAAATAGATGCATGTTTATATCTAGTGTTACTTGTTTTTAAGAAGCAGTTTAGGTTTCATTTGGTCCCCTGTGCTGTACATCCTAAACTAAATAAACTGTAGTGTGTGTGACAATAGTTGTGTCAGCAAAAAATGTGCATTAGAATTTCATTTTGTTCCCTGATACTCAGATTCATTAGTGAGTGTGAAACCTCCATGTCACTCTTCATTCCAGCCTGAGAAACCCTATACCAACGTGGCTGTAGTGCTGAAAGAAAGCTGGCTTAGAACTCTTCTTTTTCCATACTGTCTGACACAGTCAGTGTGTGTCCTGGTTTGCAGAAGCTGCAGATCTTACTGGGATTTGTTCCAGTACAGGGATATCTCAGCTTCACTTGACTGTTATGTTTATTTTGGAAAGAGAAAATCAGTCTCTCATTGGGTGAGAATCCAACATTTGGGAATGTAGGAGGTGGTTTATGCTGGAAATACAGAGCATTGTACTAAAAGTGCTGTGCAGCAGAAATGCTTCTGTCTGTTGTAAACATTGAATGATTTCTTACTGTCTTTGCCTTTCAGATTTTTAAAATTTTAATGTATGCCTGGCCTGTAATATTAATTGTCCTGTCAATGTTTCAGATGAACTTGAAGAAATGTTGAATCCCATGGGAACTGTCCAGACTAACCCTTACACTGAAAATGCAACAGCTTTGCACATTAGATTTCAGGAATATTCCAAACATCCTATTAATTACCCTCCCTTTGACAAGGTAAGGTATGACCTCAAGAGCAGTCATGAAAGCTTATGTGTAAGTAGCTGCTGCTTCTTTCCCTTCAACACTGCTTTTTCCAGTGAATTCCCCTCTTCCTGCCTTTTAGTCGACACAGTTTGTTGAAGTTACATTGTGTGAATGGCAGTGCTCTGACTTCAGGGTCTGTTTTGAAGAGGTATACTCTTAAAAATGCTCTTTTGAGGGCCAAAAGCATAATCAGTTTCCCCTATGTTTGATTTAACAAAAAGCTAAATTTACCTGTTATTCTGGGAACCTTCAAACTGTTTGCCTGTGATCTGTAAAGATCTGTTCTTACTTTGTACAAATACACGTTGCCCACTCCTTGGGACACTGCTCTGTGAGCTCAGGTCCTCTAAAGGATAAAGAGTCTCTTAATAGTGTGTGAAAAGGGATTTCTCTTGAGCTGCTCTTGAACTAAATCCACTGAAGTTGCCCTGAATATCTGTCTAGAAAGGAGGTGTGTATTTGGAATGCACACATGGTGTGAAGGATAGGTAGAAAGTTGTTCACAAAGCAGCAAATAAAGCTAAGACCAGGAAACAAGTAATAAAATAAGTCTAAAACTAGACAGTGAATAATGCACTATAAAAACAAGGTTTAACTCGTACATACACTAGTCTGAATTTTGGTTTGGGGAAAGTCAATAACCACTTAGAGAAAATCACCCTTTTGGTTTTTAGGGTGATGTTTGGTTTGGTTGTGCTCTTTGAAGGGAGCACAAACAAAAAGACTGAAATCACCACACTTTTTCAGCTTGGTCAAAGGGGTTTGATTCAGGGCCTGAGGTTCATCAAAGTGAAATCAAGTAACAAGATTGGGTTTTTTGTTTTGATTTTGGGTTGATTTTTTCACCCTCCTTATCAGCACAGTACTTTTTCTTTCATTAAGACAGCATTGGAAATGCAGTCAAAGCTAAACCAGTCCTGACTAATTGCTGTCTTATTTATTGCTGACCAGTTGACTCTTCGTATTTTAGTTAATTTTGGTATTGGTTTATTTGTAGTGCTTTAAGTTTTTTGCTCGTTACACTACATTTAATTTCTAAAGAAAAACCCCTGCTTTGATGTGCATATTACAGACAAGTTTCATAAAAGTATGTTTCTTTGGTAGTCACAAATAGTGAGATACCTGGTGTAATGACATTAAGGTGGTGTCTAATGGTCTTCCATCCCTTATAACTTTCAACTTTGGGTGAAGGTTCTGTTGAATCAGGAATAACGTTGTAGCTTCTTGAATTATTACATGAGCTGAGGTTGTGTTTCTCAGAATTGTCTGGCTGACACTTGCTGTACGGCTGCTTCCAATTTTCCCAGTGTTGCCGCTTGGTTCTGCCAAGAAAACGGAGAATTGGATGCCAGATTTTTATTTTAAGCAACAGAATGTGCAAAGATAGATGAGTGTTTTCAATCCTCTCATCAACCTGCTTGCACAGGGAGTGTGGGGCTGGGGGAGCACAAGTGCCTGGGCCGTGGATGGGGCTGTGGTGAGGCAGGAGCTGGTTAATGAGCAGTGCTGCTGGCACACACTGCGGGGCTCAGCCTTCAGCTCAACAAAGCTGGACTTGCAAAGAATTGCAAAGTCTGTTTGCAAACCGAAAAGCACGAGAAGCCAAAGCATCAAACATAGAATTAGGACGTTGTGGTTTTGTTTACGCATGTTTTCACACACAATACGTAAACAAGCTTTGTGGCTGAGTAGCAGATGTAATACATGATATTAATAACAGTTTCATGCAGAGAAAGAAATAAAACAAGTTAGTATACCTTTTTAAGGATTTTAGCTGCTGGGCGTTTATGCTTTGATTATTGCAGTCTTTTGTTGTTTTTCACATCGCCTGAGTAAAGACAGCACAAGGCTTGCTGAGCCTGTCTGGGGGTGCTGTTACAGTCCTGGGTGGTGGGAGATGCAGGGCTCTGAGGGAAAGGAGGTGATGTAGTTCCTGAGACCTTTTTCCTCGAAGCAGCAGCATCTGGCAGCTGTAGGTAGACCAGATCAGTTCAGCAGGTCTAGTGGGCTCAGGCAGTCACCATTCTAGCAGTAGTTTTGTGGTAGTTGCAGGAGTGTGCAGAATGCAGCCTGAAGAACTGTATTTACATCTATACCTAATTATCCATTGTGGTTTACTACATGAACTTCAGAAACCAAGGAGAGTGTCCAAAAGGCCAAAAGAACCCCCAAAACACAAGAGCAAGAATAACTCGGAGCTGAGCTTCTGGGGAAATTTGCTGTTAACAAAAGTAGCCACCCTTGTTCCTGAGGTCGTGTAGTAACTGGTGCTGAGAACTTGTTGGTGGAATATTTGCTGTATTGTTAAATGTACTCTTGTTGGAAGCTGTTTTGTCCTGATGTTATGGGAAGATCCTAGATCTAGATAAGTACCTGGAAACACTAATTGAGATCACGTGGGCAATCTGAGAGGATGGTGAAAGGACTAAGTTTGGGGACTGAAATATAAGGGCTCAAAGTATGGATCTGTGGGTTGGAAACAGTGCCCTTGAAAACAGCAGAAGTGGAGATGAGAAAGCAAAGGATAACTTAGAATTGAGGAATTGGTTTGCTGTACTGAAAAATAAGAAGGAAATGCAAACAGACACAGAAATGAAGATGCTATCAGAAAGACTATTTAAGCCCAGGAGTGGTGAAGAAGAAAGAATTTGAGGTAATCATGGGCACTCCTGTTCCTGATCTTCCTAGTCCTGCAGATTACAAAAGGGACACAGCATGGAAGTCCATGTTATCCCGCTGTATATACAAAAGAACAGTGTTGTAACTGTCTAAAAGACAGCAAAATTTCCTTATCTGCTTCAGTTCTATAATGCTTATTCTTTCAGTGCAGTCAGATTCGGGTTTAAATCTAATATATTTAAAACCAACTTTTTGCAGATACTTGAAAAGGCAGCTGAGATTGCAAGAAACAGTGACAATGCTGCAATGGCGGTGAGCACCATCTAAAGACTATTTGAAATTAGTTTTCTGGGGTTTTTTTGGCTCTACTACATCAATCTAAAAATAAATAAGTCAACTGCTCAAATAACAGTTCTGCTGGCTCTGTTTTCCTACGTAGTTCACTTTGGTGAACTGCCTTAAAATTCATGTATATGTCCACTTTTTCCAGTATAGTTTGGACTTGGCTATATTTTATCAAAAAGCTTTACATGCTCTATGGATTTGGAACACTGCTAAGATTTAAATTAGATCTGGAAAACAAGTTAGGATTAGAAGACAAAAATATGTGTTTGTCTACTTGGCAAATGTACTTTCTTTTGGTTATTGTTAGAAAAGTATTTTTTTGTTTTTAATTAAGAGATAATTATACATGTATCTATTAAATTTCCTCACTTGAAAAACAAAAGAAAAAATATGCATCCAAAATGAAATTTCTTCATGTTGGATTTGGAAAACAGAAATATTGCCATCTAGTGTCATGAACTCTAAAGTTTATTTGCTTTTTCAGAAACTTCTGTTCAATGAATTTGGAATCCGTTAGTTACAGTACTTACAGCTTAAGAAATCTGAAAGAAAGGCAGAGTAGTTATTCCCCTGTGTTCCATGAGCTTTATCTGATGTTCCTCCTGTTGTGGGGTTGCTGGTATTTGAGTTGAAGTATAAGAATCTCACTGGATTTATCACAAGATTTTACATTTCTCATTTTGCAGGGTCGAGGTGGTAAGAAGTTTTATATTGTGCTAAAAGAAATAATGGAAAGAGATCCTTTATCTCAACTTTGTGAAAATGAAATGGATCTCATTTGGACTTTGAGATATGACTGTCGTGAAAATTTCCCACAATCATTGCCAAAACTGCTGCTCTCTTTAAAATGGAACAAACTTGAAGACGTTGCTCAGGTAAGGGAAAAGACAACAATGGTGGGGAAGAGTGCTGGGGTCAAATCAGTAAATAGGATTTCTTTGCCAAGTGTAGCCATTGTGAAATGGTGCTCTTGTGTAAACCAGAGTTCAGTGAATACCTTCTGTGCCTTCTGTAAGGAACAACTTACTCTCTGAAAAAACCCCCAAAAGACAAAAACCAAAACTCAAAATGCATTTCAGAGGCCCTCTGAATGATGGGAAAAGCACAGTGTCATTTGTACAGACTAATTTTAAAATCTGGTGTCAAGTTTGATCTTAAATGCACGGAATTCCACAGACTCGGAGTCTCTTGGGTTGGAAGGGACCTTCTGAGATGCTCTGGCACAGTCAGCCTGAGCAGGACTGTGTCCACCTGGGACTGGACTATCTGTCTGCACCAATGGAGACTCCACAGTCTCTGGGCAACATATTCCAGTGTTTGACCACCCTCACAGCAAGAACATCTTTTATAAGGTTATTAAACCCCCCCCTCCCAAAAGTTTGCAAAATCCACACCTCAGACTGGGTAATTAAACCACATTGAGGCAGACAGGTGATTTTTCAGAGATATGATACCCACCAGTGGTGCAAAACACGTCATTCTCATCATGTGGCTGTTTGACCAGATAGAGTCTCTTTAAAGTAACTGTGAGTAACTAAGGACGTGAGGGCTGGTGCTGTGATACTTGTCTTGTTAGAAAGGAATTGTGGTAATTTCTGGATAAAAAATATAGTGATACACCAAGGCCAAATCTGAGGTTCTTTTGAACCTTTGGAGTGTTGGTGAGAATTGCAGTTTGTCATTTTCTCACAGCTTGTCAGGAGTTGCAAACCCATAGGAGAGAAGTACGTGGTGTGTTGTGCATGTGGCATTTTAACATCTCATACTGCAGAGAAGTTTTAAGAACTTGGACCATATTTTGAAATGTAAAATTTCTTAACAAGTGAGATGTACTTGAGTGCTGTTCAGTTACTGTTCTGTTGCCAAAGCAGGTGAGGGCATTTCGTGGTGCAAGTTTTCTTTCGCCCAAGTGTAACAAGTGTTTCTGTCTCCTCTCACCTGCACTTTTGAGCAGCACATGTGGGATGTGGAGTCGGTTGGAGTGCACTTCTTTCTTAATAAAGTTCCAAGGCACAATGTGAACAGAGCTATAGGTGTTTGAGGAACTTTCTTGGCTGTTTTGTAGGTTATTTAGGTCTTGCTTCCTCTAAACTCCTATCACTTAACACTTTCTCATTGTAGTAACCTCTGAAATAATTTCAGCAAAGTCAGGGGATCTGTATCTTCAAATAATCTTCACAGTAATAATCTTCTACATGCTGTAGCCCATGCCTTTCACAATTTATTGCCCGACACATGAGGCATGTAGGGCTGCTTGGGCTAATCTTTTCAGACCATTTCAGGTCCCCCAGTCATTTCAGTCATTCAGTATTAACAAAATGTTTCTATAGTTTTGTTGGTTCTGCACCCGATTTAAAGTAGGTTGTCTAGAAATTCTGATAATTTTGTTTCAGAGTTTCTTGCTCTGTCCAAGGCTGCTGTTTGCATTTCCAACATCTGTGTAGTGTATTAAGTATCTGATCAGTGTTAATATTTCTCTGAGTTTGTGCCAGTGTTCCTGCCATGTGAGTGTTGAGGGCTGCAGTCAGGACTGGTGTTGTTGGGCTATGGATTGAATGGATTTCTGTGTATTTTCCTGTGGGAATATGGCATTTATGTTTACAAACACCTTTAGTTTTACTTTATATCCTTATGAATTGTGCACCTGTTCATACCAGTAGCTGCCCATGAATACAGTTTAGTTGATGCTTTCCTCTCTGTCTGGAGTTGCAGTGTGGCCACTGGCTTTGCACTGGGACTGATCTCTGCCCATTTCTTGCCTTCTGAATTTCATAAAACTGATGAACCAATTCAGAATCCGGCCCCAAGGTGTTTAAATAGTGTTATGAACAGATCTGTTAAATGTGGGCTGAGACTATCAACACATATGTGTTTGTCTTATTTGGACTGGAAGCATTAGTTGACATGTGAGATATAGTAGAAATAGGGAATTTTCACACTTTCTTTAGAATTGTTACTAAATCAGCAAGAAAACAAGATCTTCCTAATAATTCGGATTTTATAAGTTACTATTTAAATGTGAAATAACCTGTACTACCTAATTTGTAGGAAAGGACATTTTTATCATGAATTATGACTCGTTCCTACAGAAAAAAAATCTTGTTTTGTTGATGCACTGCATTTATACTTTCAATTTGGTTTGAGTACTAGTGCACTGTTTCAGTCAGACAACTATGCAGGTAGCAGGGAGCTTCATTACAATGCAATGAAACCAGTTTATTTTGTGAGACCTCTAGGTTGTTCTTGGTCATCCAAAATGATGCACTGGTGTCTTCTCTAATGTTTTCTAGTACATTACTGTCATTAGTATAGGGATTTTTTAAAAAAAACTGTCTAGCCTGAATCATTTTTTTGCATTTAAGCTCATTACTATTCACAGTGAGTGTGCAAAAAGGCTCCATCAGTTGAGGTGGACAAATATTTTTTTCTCAACAAAAACCTTCTTTATTTTTTTTCTTTTGTGGAAAACTTTAACAAAAGGATTATATATTTATTAGAACATTTACAAAACTTTATCTAATTTTTATTACTGTAAGCTAATAGTCTTGTTTTTAAAACAGCTTCAGGCTCTCCTTCAGATATGGCCCAAGCTGCTGCCCAGAGAAGCTTTAGAGCTGTTGGATTTCAATTACCCAGACCAGTATGTCAGGGAATATGCAGTGGGTTGTTTAAAGCAGATGAGGTGAGTATGTTGTAATTACTTGAGCATACAGGGATTTCTGGGGTGGAAAGCTGCATTCTGTTTCTTTATAGAAAAAGAAGAACCCAAAGAGGAAAGAGTTAAACACACTGCCTGCCCCCAGATAGGTGACCAAATAAAGCAGTCTGATTTCTTGACAGGCACATTGGCAGCAAATAAAACCTATATATTCTGACATCTTGTAGTGAATTATGATTATTTTCCATGTTGCAAAGAGAGCCCTAGTGTGCTTTTGTCCCAGAGAGGGTTCTGTGTGTTCATCCCTTTCTTGGACAAGGGAGAGCAAGATACTTTGACAACTTCTAAAAACAAAGGGAGCAATATTGCAGTAGTCAAATACCATGAAACCTGAAGTCCAGCCACCTTGCACTGTGTCAGGGATTAGCTGTATTATTTAATAGGAATGTAAGCTGTAGCATGTAATAAATAATGAGAAAATCACTGATTTTTCAAAGGATCACAGGATCCTTTGCTCTCTGCAGTTCTTCCTTTATTGCATATCATTCTCCTCTTCAATGTAACCTAGGGCAAGATTTGTGTAACATTATCATTACTGCATATTTCCTGTCCTTGAATTCTGAATTTTCTGTGGTGAATAGCTTAATGATGAATTTTTTTAATGGTCAAGGCTAGACTTTTAGGGGGAAAAAAAAAAGTTATTTTGACTTCTTTCAAATGTAAACAAGCAGTTTAGCTCCTGGGCTGTCCTACTAATAATAACAAATTGTTACAAATTGTTTCCATGTGGCAATTGAATTGTGTATTGTCCTTCTCCATGTGATTGAAAAATCGAGGGACACTGTTGCTATTGAAACAAATCCGTTGTTGTTGGATTTGTCATATGCATCTGAATTTCTGGAGTATCATTAATCTATTTACTCTGTCACTAACTGGCTTTATGTACCTCATTCTAGTGATGAAGAGCTGTCTCAGTATCTTCTCCAACTTGTGCAAGTCCTGAAGTATGAGCCTTTTCTGGACTGTGCCCTCTCCAGGTTTCTCTTGGAAAGAGCACTCGCCAATAGGAGAATAGGACAGATGTTGTTCTGGCATCTAAGGTAGGACTTCTTCCCTTCTGTCTTTCTGAAACTGTTGAGACTGATTGGACTTTCAAATATGATTTCTTGAGCCTCTTTCTAAATGAGCCATTATCATAGTGCCCTACAAGTCCTCCTTATATTTGGCATTTATAGAACAGAGCAAGCCTCTTATTAAATGATAAATTAAATCGGTTTGTATTCTACCATTTGACGAAAGAATTCCAAACTGCGTTGAGCTCTGACTACCTGATAAGTTAGGTTTGTATATACCCTTAGTGTTTCTTCTGGCTGTGCACGCAGTAAAAGCACAATATTTATACCTCACAGTTGGAAAAAATCATTGTCGTGAGTCTTAACAGAAAACAAAAGCAGCTTTATATGTAGTTGCTACTTTTGATGAGCAGTTTCATGAATGTCAGAAGCATTGCAGAATGGACTGTAGGTTGATTCTGGCTTCCAGGTACAATTTATTTTAATATTTCTAACTGAAAAGAGCAAGTACTACCTGAAGATGTTTTGGAGGATAATTGGCTCTGGTATAAGGTTCAGTGGGTTGATTCAAAGTGTTCCTACTTGGGCAGATTTGGGTTTTTCCCTTACAAAGATTTGAGAACACGTGTTTTAACATGAGCCCTGGTTGTCAGTATCACTTCTGTGACTCAGCAGTTCTGCTCTGAATAAAAGGGGTCCTGAAACAGGTGTTCAGTTGCTGCCTCTTACCATGAACACCCGGGGCTCCAGGGCAGTCCTGCACCTTGGCACAATTGCCATGTGTCCTTGTAGTCTTCAGCACATAAGTGTTCTGGCATTTCTTAAGAAACCTGGCTTTCTGTTTTAACAAACATGTTAATGTTTTGTTGGTTTTTTTGTAATGACTGGAAGAATGCAGGTCTGTAAGTGCCGTGGTCTGATAGAAGCCTTTCTCCTTGCAGGTCAGAGGTTCACATACCTGCTGTCTCAGTGCAGTTTGGTTTGATACTGGAGGCTTATTGCAGGGGAAGTGTTGCTCATATGAAGGTCCTTGCTAAACAGGTATGGACTTCCCTTCTCCCGGCAGGCTTGGCCTATCCAAGCCTGGAACTCCGATACTTACTCCAGCAGGGAGCTGGTTTTATAGTGTCCTGAGATGGGAGATTCCTTCAGCAGTGTGGGTGTATTCCAGATACAACAGCAGACTCTGGGTTATTAACTGGAGAAGGGCTTCTGTGCACTTGACCTATTCCCCTCATTAAAGGTAACTTGTTCTAAATTTTACCTAGATGATTCCAGGATTACTTCCTGCAGCTTTGGCTTTTGTTAAAAGGTGATGGAAAACCCCCTGAAGTTCTAGTATAGTGTAGTGCTCCCTGGAAATAGAGGTGTTGAAGTAACCCAAATACTCATTTTAGTGTTATTGTAGATGTGCCATTTCCAGAAAAAGAAGAAAGAGAGAGGTACGTTTGCTTTGAAATGCCCTGAGAGCATGAGAGGTTTGCTTCTAAAAACACTAGTAAGTGTATCAGCAGGTTATGAAGAGACACTCATAAATCATACTTGAAGTCTCTAATGCAGTTTTAGTGAGTTAATATAGATTGTGACCATAAAAATATTTGAAAAATTATCTCTGTGGAGTTAATGTATTTACTGTGTCAGGCGACAAAGACTCGCTCACTGGATGACTAACTGGTGAGTGGTGTTTGTCTGCATTGAAACTATCCATTGGGAGGCATATGGAACAGGAATGTTCTCTGGTAGTGTTTATTGCTGCACAGGGCATGGAAAAGACCATCTCTTACATATGTGTGCTTGTTAGCATTGTTAAAATCATTAAAGATTAGGTGGTGAAATGCTTTAAGCAATAGACGTAAGGTCAGTAAAGTTTTTGTGCACTTTACAGGAAGCAAGTGTCAGTACAATCAAAGAAGGGGCAAAAAAATTCCCAACTGTGCAAACACGGAAGAAATTCAAAGTAGAAATACTTCAAAAAGTTCCTGTTTGTACAACACAGGTTCCATTTTGTTCCCTTGTCACTGATGTTTGTACAGCTCCTAGAATAGTGGAAAAGCAGAGCACTTTTGGTTTTGACAGATGGCTGACCTGGCAGGTCTCCACTGCCCAGTTTTATAATCAAACTGCATACAATTTCCACAGCATCCTGCCTGACAGGGTTCAGTCTGTGGGAGGGGTAGGTTTTGACTCAGCACCTTGTAAGTTAGACTGAAACTTCCTTGTATAGAAATCAGCTTTCATAATTATTACATTGGTGCTGTTTACTGAGGGATCCGTGTATTGCTGAGCACGTCAACTGTGGCTGGTGCAAACACAGCTGGTTGTTATAAGAACTGTTTGGTATGTGGCCAACAAGTTGTTGAGCTGCAGAAATTTTATTTGTGGTATGTGCTATCTAGGTTTGTTACCAAAGGGCTTTGCTATGTCACTGTTATACATTTACATCACTAGTTTTCTTAGCAATTATGTACCGGTAGAAAAAAGGGTTAAACCCACCTGTATTATTGCAAATACTTGCCTTGACTTTTCACACATTTTTAAGGTAAAAGAATTGCTTAGTTGAGATGATTTGGAACACCTCAGTCAATTAGAGCTTTTGCCTTATGCCTGGCTTCAGCAGGATTTTAATGACAAACATTTAGGATTCTGCTCTGTGACAATGGTCTGCAGGAGGTCACATGGCCATGTTGTGTTGGATCCAATTTAATGTGAGCAATGAAGTATCTGCACACACAGCTCATCTCAAGAAATGTGTGATTTTGGTAGAAGTGTGAAACAAGCAGTATTTCCGTTGACTTCAGTATGGATAGAAGCACCTATGTTATGTGCTTGCTTGAATTTGTATTTTGAAGAAAAAATTTGTGTTGATGTATCATACATTAAAATGGTCCACTCATTTTTTTGGAAATGTTAAGTCATGCTTTTAAAAACGACTTGTAGCTTAGGAGCTTTCATTCCATCAGTGTCTCTGTTAATTATGAAAATGGGAGTTCTGGGACAGAAATAATGGCCACCTATTATTTCCATTTTTAAAAAGTTGTAGAATTATTTAATACTTTTTTTTTGTTTTGAAATGGTATTTTGAATTGTATTGTCTCAAATCAGAACAAGAACTCTCAAAATGTCTCTTTCAGGTTGAAGCCCTTAATAAGATGAAGACTTTAAATAGTCTAATTAAGCTGAATGCCATGAAGCAAAGCAAAGCAAAAGGAAAAGATGCCATGCACACGTGTTTGAAACAAAATGCTTATAGAGAAGCACTTTCTGACCTCCAGTCTCCTCTGAATCCTTCTGTTATACTTTCAGAACTGCAGTAAGTAAAGAAAGAGCGAATACAATTTCACTGCAGCTTTTTCATGGAAACAGCAGAACAGAAATGTGTGTGTGTTAACTTCCTCTGGCTGTGCTGTTCAGCAGATGTGCTGTCATGGGGAGCTTTTCCTATAGAGAGAGAAGGTCTGCTGGGAATCTTCCTAAGGTTAAGACACCAGTTAAGTTAGAAGAGTTTTGTGATCCACCATGAAACTCGATACTCTCTTAGTCAGTGCATTACCATAGCTAAATATATTTAAATACAAGCCTCAAAAGTGAATTAAACTGCATTCCTTCCTTCTGTTTATAACAATAAGCACAAAAGTCATTAAAACTTTTAACAGCACTTAAATATAAAGTCTGAAAATTGATGGGAAAGGATATAAAGAAAGTTATTTTCTCTGGAAATGAGGGTGCTTGATTTAAGCATGAGATGTGTTCACCGGTCACGGTATCAAATACATTCCATCTGTCACAGATATGTTCAGAACTTGGTAAGTGCTCATAGCAGAGCTGCAGAATGAAAGCTGAGAGAGCATTTAAGTACTTCCAAACTGGAAGTCTGTGTGTTCTGTTATGTTCTGAACCATGGTTAGACCTTTTCAGTTGAACTACTCTCATGTGACGAAAACTTTTGTTATGTTTGCTTCTAGTGTTGAGAAGTGTAGGTACATGGATTCTAAAATGAAGCCTCTATGGATAGTATACAACAACAAAATGTTCGGAGGAGATCTTGTAGGGATCATCTTTAAAAATGGTGATGGTAAGCAATGCTAAAAACTCAGGCTTTTTCCTTTTCCTTCTTCATTGCCACACTTGCTCTTAAGCTCTGTTGCTGTGTTTTGCCATGATGTAAACATGGATTACTCTAACACTGGTAAACAATTAAAGCATCTTCTTCTGACTGAGGTTCAAAGTACAGGCATGGCCAGTCATGGTGATGTAATTATGGTTAATACCACTTCAGTCCTCGGGTTCAGTGAGTAGTTTCAGATGCCTTTTTCTGAAGGCCTTGGAAACATGGCGACGTTTGTTTGTGACACACTGAGAATGTGAAGCAGCAGGTTCACCCTTTCATTACAGATCTCCGCCAGGACATGCTGACGCTCCAGATCCTGCGTTTGATGGATGTTCTTTGGAAAGAAGCTGGTCTGGATCTCCGGTAAGGATCTCTCCAGGTCTAGTTTATTAGGATCATCTGCTTTTACAAGTAAAGCTTTCCTGTTTTTAAGTACCTTCCCTACTGTCGCCTTTCTAAACATCTGTGGATGCCCAGAGGTTTCAGCTGTCACAGCCAAGGTGACCCTTTGCTCCTTCCTGCTCTGAGCAGTCCTTTCATTGCTGTTCACACCGACCTTACAGTCACTGTGAGCATCTTCAATGCATGTTCTGAATCCCACTTGGCATTCTTTTGTGGATAAAACACATTGGGATGTCAGAAGACATTTTTCAGACCAGAAATATCTTTATATCTTCCAAAGTCTCTTGCAAAGCAGCTTTCTTTCCTTCATATGCTTGATAAGATAACTGGAGTATTCCAAAGAGGAACAGTATCGGGCATTATTTGGTATTATCATACAATCCCCTAGTACATGGGGAGCTTTTCCATCCAAATTTATACACCAGTTTTTGGTAGTATGATTCTCAAATTCTACTTGCTTTTTAGAAAAGTAATTCTAAAGAAGGTACTAGGTGTCACATTATTATAAACCATTTAAATTTAATTTTGTATGTCTATGAAAGAGCTGTAATCCCCTGTGTTTAATTTTAAGTGTTGTTTATAAATCTAGGAGTACCTGTTTAAATATTACCTGAAATACTTCATTTAGATTATTTGAGCTCATTTCAAATGGTTTGTAGTTTAAGCATAACAGTGGGAGCTACATAAGGCACTTAACATCAGCACAGATGAGTTAACTTGTTACTTGTGCTGCTTATAGAAAGGTAGGGGTATGAATTACAAATTGTTTCTGGAAATGTACATTTGTGATGAGGTGGCCGAGTGTGTGTTAAAGTTGGACACTGGCTTGAGGAAACTTGAGTTAATTTATGTCATTATAAATAGACTGTGAGGAGACCAATCCAGCATTTAGGGGCAAGGACAACCTCTGGCAGCTGTGGAATTCCAGATGAGGCATTCTTTGGTTGCTGCCTTCCCAGAACCTTAGTTTGGGATTCCAGCCTGGGCCACACACGGTGCCTAACAAACAGGAATAGTTGTTAGAGTCATCAAATATGCTTTTCCTGACTAAGGCTTTTTTTTAAACTCAACAAAGGAAAACCAAAAAGTAGCTCTGATATCTAAGATGTTTCTTAAAACTCCGAGAAGAAAAAAAAAAGTAGAAAGGGGAAGTTCCTAGTGAGAATTGAAGTTCTATATTTGGCCTCTTCCATTTATTTGCTTAGTTAGGAGCATCTTCCTTCCATTCATCCTCTCATGTTACCATTATAAAATAAAATTCTGGGATTGAGGCAGGGTTTCAATTCTGTGTCTGTCAAAGAGAGATTAATCAGGCACTTGCCAAGAGAAGGCTCTGAAATGCCTTAATGGGGAACAGAATTGGACAAAACAGCATTCCAAATGCCTGGAGCATGAAGACACAGCTAGGAGGGTAAGACTTTGTCATCTCCTTGCTTACAGTCTGCGTGTCTCTCAAAAAGAGACAGTTCCAAAATCTACGAGTTAACAGTGAGACACTACAGAGGGTCTGATAACTCCATCCAAGCAAAGCCAGGCTTCTCACTTGTGTCACCAGTGTCAAAGCAGAAGCACTTTGCTGTCTGCCTCTCTCCCCCCATCAGTCATGTTTTGCTTCAAGCAAATTGTACAGCTTCTGTGAAGTGTGGATCAAATGGCAGCCAATACACTGGCACTGAGGAATTTGGGACGTGGTCAGTTCCCTTTTAATTGCACTGTGATCCACAGTAAGTCATTTAATAGTGATTTAAAATGAAATCTTAGCACAGTCTATGTCTAAAGCAAGCATGGTATTCCCAGTGGGATTTCTCAGCTCGAGAGAAGAACACCAAATATATTGGTTTTTTATATATTTGTTTGTTTACTGTCAGCTAATTTGTCTCATGGGTAACCTGTCCTTTTACACGTGTGTGTTGTGCTGCCTGGGTTCCCGTGTGTGAGGTCTGACCCAATAGCACACCCAGGGCAGGGTCTGTGTGTGCAGGAGGGTGGAACAGTGCTCCTGTAGGTCCTTCCCCCTGGGCTCACACCCAGGGCAGGGTCTGTGTGTGCAGGAGGGTGGAACAGTGCTCCTGTAGGTCCTTCCCCCTGGGCTCACACCCAGGGCACCGTGTGTGCACAGCTGAGTCAAACCCGAGGTGGAGATTGCATCTGCTTCCCAGTACAGAGCCAGCGTGAGCACCAAGGGCAGCACCCCAGACAAAACTGCTCTGACATCCAGAAGAGTCTGGCTCAGGCTCAGTTTACCTTAAACCTCAGTCAGTCAAGTAGCAGAGAGAAATGAAAACACCAAAAAAGCATACTTTTTAGTTAATCCCCACATCTGATTTCTAGGACAAGCTATTACCTGAAAATTGAGCAGGACATAGTTGGCCTAAGACATTATTAAGTATGTGCAGCCAAACTTCCTCAGGTTTTTCTGTAGTTGCTTTCTAGTTGTTTCTTGTACTTTAAATATGGGCAGTTAGGGAACAAAGTACTTTAATTTAAACTTTATTAATAGTGAGGCTGCATCTTCAGAGGATCAAACCCTCTGAAAAATTTTGTCTTTAAAAACTCCTCAAGTTACTTGGCTTTCAAAAATTGTGCATGTGAAGTTGTCTATGGCCATACTCACAGTAGAGTACACAGCTTATTCTACTGTTTCCATGAGGAACATTTAATTATTACAAATACATGTCACAGCAGAGGAGCATGACATCTGTCCTCCCAAGGATGCCGTGGGGTCTGTGGTGCTGCACCTCTTAGGAAAGTAATCCTTGCATCAGAAGATGTTTCAGCTGCTTTAGCTGTATTACAGCACTGAGGTTGTGTTGAGGGAGAAACTGGTAAAGTAACAGAGCAAGAGAAAATCCTAAATTTGAGGAGTTTGGTCTATGTTGAGTCACCTTTGCTGTTGTAAATTGTCATAAAAGTATTTAATACTTGGTTATTTTTTGGAGAGATACAGGGCCTTCTCCAAACTACTCGTTGTTTCAGTGGCTGTTTATAGTGGGGTTCCATTCTCACCTCCCTGTGTGTGAGGTCTGTTCAGTGGCTGTGTATGAATGAAATCAGAGTTCTCACAAGTACTGAGAGCATATTTGTTATAGCTCTAAAGAATACCGTCCTTTTTTAACTATTGGACCTGAAGTAACAGAGACTGTGTTGACAACTTACCAGAATTCGGTGGATATTTGGAAGGATACTACTTTGGAGAATTAAACTCTTGAAATAAAGCACGGTTTTAAATGAGTGAAGTGGAAATGTTCTGTCCTGCCCGTGATTGTGGTATTGATCTGTCTATAGGTTTTGCTGGCTTTAAAAAGCAGGGAGCATATCCTGCTGACAGATGTTGAAGTCAGAAAGACCAGGATGAGATGGAAAGGGCCCAGAGGATTTGTCCCTAACTTGACTCCTGTCAAACTGTCTTTCTGACAAGGATGTTTTTTCCTCCAGTTGTAAGCACACAGCCCTCAAGGGAGTGAAGGCTTTCATCGTTGCTTGCTTTTGAAGGGGAAGTTGTTGGCCATGTGCCCGGTTAAGCTGCAAGTAGGGTGGGTTGCAGTGCCATGGAAGAAGGCCAGCGTGCACTTTAACCTGCCGATATTTGGCTTCCATTTGTCGTGTCGTGATAAGGATGGGCTGTGCTTCCTTGTGTCGTGGGCGCTGGTGCTGGGAATTACAGACACCTTGTGTCCATTGTGAGACCCGCTGACCGGGGAGCTGGGCTGGAACTGGGACAGAGATCAGAATAGAAACGGGAAGAAGGGCCCAAGTCTGCACTTCTTTTGTTATTTTGAAGTTGAGTCTTCTCAAAATACGCTGTTGAATCTGGTTTTGAGCTTGCTTTGTTGCCAGTAGAGAGGAATCCCAGACTATGCAGGTACTGCTGCTTGCACCACTTCAGTTGTGTGTTATCCCTGAGGGAGAGAAACTGCACAGTTGCCTGATAGCTGTTACAGCAAAAAGTTGTGATTCATTTTGTATGGAATTTTATTTATTTGTCTTCTATGGCTTGAGATAATAGGCTATGTCAGTTAAGAGATGTGGTTCTGCTTTGTAGCAATCACTCTCTGTTTTATCTATAAATACTAATGTCAGTTCCACCAGCAGTGGTTTTTCTTTATATATGTGTATATGCACACACATCAGTTTTAATAGGTCCTGCAATTGTTTTATACAGCTCTGTAACTCTGAGTGCTAGTCTATAGCTTGTGTACTGCAGTGTAGATTTTTGTGGGCATCAATTCTCTTGTACACAGATCCATGACCACAATTGAGATAATATTCTTGACCTGAGATGCCTGACACGAGAATAGACACCTCCATTTGTGATGCAATGCCTTTGAAGAGTTTGCTCTAAGTTTCCATTGCACTCACTGAGCTCCCATCTCATGGGGAATTGCCATTCTATTCAGCTTTTAAAGCATGTAGAATGAGAAAACACTTAGCTACTTACACACATCTCTCCTTGATTCATATCTTTCACTGGGCCTTATTTGAATGCAGTGATATTGTTGGAGATACGTTTACTAGTCACAGGGTATGAGTGCACAGGTATGTTCTTAGATACCAGGCAAGTTAAGAGAAGTATTCTTGTTTTTCATTGGGTTTCTATGCTTAAATTTAGTGAGAGTAGGAAAACGTTTTTTATGTTTATATTTAGAAGGATTTCCAGCATTTTCATTAGAAATAGGACGAAGTGGGAAAAGAATAAGATTCTCTTTTCTGTTCACAGAAATACTTCATCTGGAGTGAACAGGAGCGTGTCGGTGTTTGTCCAGGCAGGAATTAGCAAATGCAAACACGGGGCTCCCTCTGTGGATCATCCTGTGCAAATACAACCATCTGGGTGCCCAAGTAAAAGGGAAAAATTAGGCTTCTTAATTTCTTTTTTTACATACATGTACATAATAGGAAAATTAATGTTTTATATGTATTGCGGGTATTTTACCTTCACAAGCAATTCCTGTACATTAACCTTGGAGAGTTTGCTGTTCAGTGAGTGTGAGTGTTCAGCCCTGTCCAGTAATCAATGCACTAAGGACACGTGTTGCTATTTTAGATTTTAACCTGGTTCTGTTTCATTGCAGGATATTGCCATATGGCTGTTTAGCAACTGGAGATCACTCTGGCCTTATTGAGGCTGTTTCTAGCTCAGAAACCATTGCTGACATTCAGTTAAATAGCAGCAATGTTGCTGCAGCCGCTGCCTTCAACAAGGATGCGCTCCTGAACTGGCTCAAGGAATACAATTTAGGGTAATGTCTGCAGTTATTCTCTCAGCTGTAGTATGAGCTACAAAATTCCCCCTTCAGTGTTGAGGAGGTTTGGCTTTTCTGGCAGGTTTGTTGCTAATTATTTTTCTAGTATGTCAAATACTGTCTCAGATTCACAGTAGCCTTAGGCCCGGCCTCTGCAGTATTTTGACTGCATGTTGTTTAGTTATACTGGATTTGGCAGAACAAACAGACCCAAGAAAACTACATGGAGTCTCGATGTTATTGACTTTTATATTCCCTGTTCTCCATAGGTACTTTTACAGAATTTTTCTCAAGTCAGCCTGGTAGCATCTTAATGGACTCATGCTTTAAACAAGCAAAATCCTGTTTGGGGTCAAGGCATGACTTGAGTTACCAATAGTGTGCACTAATATTGTTTGTCTTTGTGGTTACAGAGATGACTTGGACCGAGCCATTGAAGAATTTACTCTGTCTTGTGCTGGCTACTGTGTAGCTACTTATGTCTTGGGAATTGGTGACAGACACAGTGACAACATCATGGTCAGAAAAAACGGGCAGGTAAAAATGCCTTCTGTGGGCAGAGCAACTCTGGTATCTCTGGTGTGCAACACTATCTTGAGAACTCATAATTTCTTTGGTGTCTTAGTGAATTTGATCCACACATGGTTAGAACTGATGTCTTTGTTCACTGGGAATTAAGAGAACTTCAAGGAAAGGAAATGTAATGCTGGTGAAAGGATTGAACAAGGCCTGTTCAGTAAGGATTCTACAACAAGAGAGCTTTTTCAGAACATCCGAAAGGGCTGTTAATGGTTCAGATTCATTGAATAAAAGTAAGCTTAGAGCGTCTTGCAAAAGACCATCCTTAAAAATACATGAATTGCATTTTGGAGCAGTGTAGTTTTCCTGAAGTGAGTCCCTACAGCTCAGCTCTGCAGAAATGTTCAGTGTGGAACTCGGTACCAGCATCATGCTGTGCATTGAGAACCTGAGTGAGGTCTTGTACAGGCATTTGCTGGCTTAGTTGTTTCTCCTGTAACTTGTCTGATTTAATTGAAATTATTGTGCCTAGAAAACTAGCAAGGGTTATAAAAGTGAGAGTTTTACAGACATTTGCAGTATTCTTTTAAGTTTGTGCCTACTGGAAGAAAGCTGATATGGCCTTATCTTTGATTCTACCATGGAGGAACTGCCACAGGTTCCTTGAGATTAACTGAATTCTGCTGGCTTTGTCTCTGTCTTTATGTGGGATATGATGATGTTGAGACTCACGGGTTCATCCTTGGGCTCATTTTTCTGTCTGATCTTGCCAACAAGATGTCTGGTGGCAGACAGCAGCAGCTGAAACCTCATAATCTTTTGCACACTGATTTGCTGCATTGGTCACTCATAGGAGTGTGGACATTATCACTAACTTTAAATCTTGGAACGTTTTAAAACTGTCCCCAAAGGGTTGAAACTGTAGGCTGTGGAGAGTCACATCAGGAGTTACAACTGTTCTTAATACCAGCATTCTGTAGAGATAATAGAAAAAAGACTATTTCAGTGGAGAAATTAATTTTCACTTCTGTTCTTTTTTTAGCTCTTTCACATAGATTTTGGTCATATTCTTGGAAACTTTAAGTCCAAGTTTGGAATTAAAAGGGAACGGGTACCTTTCATACTCACCTATGATTTCATTCACGTTATTCAACAAGGAAAAACAGGGAACACTGAAAAATTTGGTCGGTGAGTATTATTTTGATCTACTTGTAACTGAGATGATTGCTGGTGATAATTTCCAGCATACAAGAACCTACCCAAGTTTGGTTTGCTCGTTTGCACCTGTGTGGATGTGTCCTAACTTGCATTTACTGTCCTACCTGCATCTCTACCTGAGCTGGAACATATGTACAGATAATTTCATAGCCAGAAGCTGCAGCTCTGCAGCGGGAAGATGCAGTTCCATCTCCCACAGCACGAGGTGGCAGGTTCTGCTGGGCTCATCTTTTTGCCTTCAGCAGCACTGGGCACTAGGCAGGGACTGTTTTTCAGGCAAGATGAAGCACTGGACTTAGGAACAGGCTCCCTTCTGCCCTTCCTGTCCATCAGTGCATATTCAGGGTGCTAACCCTAACCCATCCTGGCCTTGCTTGGATATGGGGCCACAGAGAGCCATGTGCTCCTAATCCAGCCAGATTTGGCAGTTGGTTCAGTTTTGACCATGTCTGTCAGGAAGGAATTGCAGGTGACAGGGATTGCAGATGACAGGCTGGGTTGATAAGAGGAACTGCTGTAGAGCTTTTGTTTTTCCACTCTATAGGATCATCAGGGAATTTCACCTAAAAAATGCTCAGTGAGATGGGACACTGGCATGACACCTGGCATTTTTGTTCTTTCTGAAGAACAGCTGCTTGTTTGTTGTGCTGATGTTTTAAGGGCTTGTTGGAGAGGCCTGGGGTGTGTTTGTGAGAATGCACTGGAGGTTCTGCAGAAATCTCTGTCGTTGTGTTCCTGTGTTCCTACAATACGTGTGCGAAAGCAGATAGCAAAGTCTGGAAGTGGTTACGTACATTGGTGCTGTGTGGAGTTCTCACTCGTTGTCTCCATTGCATGTGCCCGGGTTGGACACGAAGGTTCAGGCAGTATTGTGAAGAAGCCTACTTGATCCTGCGGAAGCACGGGAACCT
The DNA here is from genome assembly GCA_013390005.1 of Calyptomena viridis. Lineage (NCBI taxonomy): Eukaryota > Metazoa > Chordata > Aves > Passeriformes > Eurylaimidae > Calyptomena > Calyptomena viridis. Next base: position 105,497 of record WEIV01014374.1, on the reverse strand, counting down.
GTTCATTACACTCTTTGCACTGATGTTAACTGCAGGGCTTCCAGAGCTAACCTCTGTCAAGGACATCCAGTATCTCAAGGTAAAGTAAGCTCAGCAGGACTCAGCATTTTTCCAGGATGTGAATTTTTGATTACAGGATTAATATATTTTAATTGTTTTCCACTTCTGGCAGGATTTCCACACAGCCCTCAGAGCATTCTTTTTGAGCTCTGTAGAACAAGGTCTGTAGTCAGTTCTAGTGCTCGGAAGAAACTTGTTCCTTTCAGCCATGCTGTGATGAATCCAGGATCCATGCATCCTAAATGTTTCACATCTTGGCTCGTGCCCAAGCACAGACCTGTAAATGTGAAAACTGATCACTTCATTCTTCTTTAGTTTTATCTTTAAACCCAGAAAATACCTCTGATGTTTTGCTCAATGAGTAATAGGTGGAAAAGTGTCAAAACAATACAAACCAGAATTGTGTTGAAAGATGAAGGAGGCTTTAACTGTGTTTCTTAAAATTCCTAACAGTACTTCTTTTCCTGTTGTCCTAGGACTCTCTTGCCTTAGGGAAGAGTGAGGAAGAAGCACTAAAACAATTTAAGCAAAAGTTTGATGAAGCACTCCGGGAAAGTTGGACTACTAAAGTGAACTGGATGGCTCACACTGTTAGAAAAGATTACAGATCCTAGAAGATTTCTGCATTTGCACTAAGCTGAAGGTTACCTTGATAAGTGTTTTTAGTGGTTATGTGTCGTATGGACCAACAAAACTTCAGGAAGCGTTTGGACAACGCTCTCAGGCTCACAAACAACAACAAAAAGAAATGGACTGAAATAATTCCTGAGTCTTTTGCACTCTGCTTCTGAATGCTTGATTCCAAGACTGTCTCCACAAATAGTGACCATCCTGGATAATCAGTTCCTGCTGACTTTGCACGCTGAGAGCTACTAGGCATTTTTAAAAATACTTTGGTACTTTATGGAGGTGTAAATATTTGTTTTTATACGTTAGGGTAATGTACTCTAACATACTCACGAGGTTTGAAGACCTCCGACAGAACCGTTCTTTGTTTAAAGGTGGGACTTGAAGAGTAAATTTTTTTTTTATATCCTAATCTGGCTAAAAATGACCATATTGTGTACATTTTTCATAAGACCTCTGCCCTACTGGCACAGATGCATTAATTCTACTGTAAATAGCAACCACAGTATCACTGTACTGCAGGGAGCTGCTCCATGTCTCATGCTGCTGCCAAAAGAAGGGAAGATGTTTGTAGGATGGGGGAGGACAGGGAGACCTTTGACAATGATGCAGCATCCAGATGTTCAGGGTTGCACAATTTTGTTCCTCTGGCATAACACACACAAAAGAAGCTCTTCAGAACAAGGAAGGTTAGGCCAATTCCAAACGTGCCTGAGAATCCCCCATTGGTAATGGTCTCCCACTCAGCCTCTGGGGCTTTGCCCTCAGCTCCTTGAGGGGCACATTTGTTTCGGGTTCAGCAAGAAGCTCCTGACAGCCTTACCCTGAAATTCAAATCTCAGATTAGGTTTTCCCTGCAAAATGTACTGAATTATGTAAGGGACATTTTCATTAGATACACTATACAAAGTGATTTTTAGAGCCTACATACCAAGAACCCCAAAGTGGTTGGAAAGTAAGTGTTTTTGGGAAAAGATCATTCCACAGAACACCAATGCGAAGTCACTGATCTTCTCTCTCTGTATTTATTAAAAGCTTGCAGTAATGTTGCTTTACCAAGATATATATGTTGAAGATGGTTGCTGAAGAAACTGGATTTGTTTTAATTTATTTAGTGAGGTACCAGGCTTTTAGGTGCTTAAATGGAGAGCAAATCTGTTACGTGCAATAGGGAACTGCTGGTTCAAAGAGGTAACAAACTGTTTCTGAGCATCAGCAAGAGAGATTTTAACTACTGCTTGTTCTCCAAGGAACACTGGTAGCTCTTCATTCTTGTTGACATTTGAAAGAGAATTAAACATATATATTTACTTTTTGACTAAACAGTTGTTCTGCATAGAAATGTTGGTTTATGTAGGAATTTAATTAAAGGTGGTTTTACTTTGTTGAGAGTGATTTATTTTTGTTGTTTTGGGGTTTTCTTGTTTCTTTTAGAGGTCAAGAACCTATCTGGAGTCAGGGTGGCTTTCTGTGTAGGGCTTGGATTTCTTGTCCTCACCCTTTAGGCTCATCTGTCTGAAAAGACTTCTGCTTCTAGAATATTGTAGAAGTAACAAGTGGTTTGAAGTTTGATTTTGTTGGGTTTGATTTTGAATTTTTTTTTTAATACAATAAGCATTTAAAGTGTGCTATGTCCCTTCTTTTTTTTTAATATAATATATATTATTTCTACATTGGATGGCAGGAAGGTTGACACCAAAGTACATTGCAGGTGGCAACTCTGAAAAAAGTAATTTAATCCTCAACTAATCCACAGCAGTAAATTAGCAGAAGTAACTGTTCCTGGATACATTGTATTTTTCTGAGACAGTATTCGGACATCTCTGGAATGTTGTCTTGTTGAGGGAGACAACCTTTCCTACAGCTTGGAGATGAAGTTGGCAAGTTCACCTTGGTGCACGATATCTGAGAGGAGGGACCACAATGTGAACTTTGCACCTGTAGGTGAAAAGGCAAGTTCAGTGCCATGTTCCACACCAGGCTTGAAACAGGTCCTTCAAGTCTGAGCCTCAGACTCCAGCTGGCAAAACTGGAGGTCAGAGCCTTGACCTTCCCTCAGGTACCACTGGGATATTGCACAGGATAAAGTTCTGTGTCGTGAGGTTTTTTGGATGTGACTTTAATGCAGGTTTTAAAAATACTTGAGAGAGGCAGTGGGATTTTCTCACCATATTCCTTGAAGGTATTTAGAGATAATTAGGGAACATTACTGCTCAGTATCTGTGTTGGTTAATAACCCTTGAACAGGCTGTGTTCTGTTCTGTTGGCTTTACCTTTGCTACATTTACTCTTAATTTGCTAATTAATTAATTAGCAAAAATGGGGAAAGGAAGTTAGAGGTGTGTTAAATGGTCTATTTTCGTGTTTGGCAGCCAAGACAATGATGCATTTTCCTTGTGTGAATTGCTCTTGGTGTTCAGATGCTGAGAAGATAGCACATCTCACAGGAATGCCTTCCAGGCTCCTATCTCAGGGATGAACCTGCCAGGAAGTGTTTATAAGGTCACCAAGGTTAATTCTGTGCTACTTTGTGTTAAGTTTGGAGTACTGGTTTGCTGAATTGCATTAGTAAATAGATCACTACTTTCCCTGTTTTTCATCATACCTGCTTCAGCCTGTGGCATACAGACTTCCCTTCAGCAAACAAACAAATGAATGAACTGCTTTGTAAAAGTCGAAGGAGACTCAGTCTGTCCTTCATGTTCTGTTACCCAAGAGAAGACTGGAATTTTGGCACATCAGTCAGAATTTTTCTTACCTCCCAATATCAAGTTGCAGTGTTAAAATGGTATGTTAATATGACCCCACCCAGCCCAAACTATTTTAGACCATTTTCAGAATTCAGAAGGCATCAAATGTTCAGATTATAATAAGAGAGTTTAAAGATTTTGTGTTGAACCTTCAGTTCAGGTGGTCTCATGTTATGTTAATTCCCTTTCTCCAGGTCTATTTCTAGTCTTTTCTGTACATGTCCACTGGAAAAATGACTTTTCTTTCTCAAGGCCTTCATTGTATCTGGCAGAAGGGAAAGCTGCCTAGGCTGCTTTAAAAACCACAGCTGAAATTGGGTATATGCAGCGTGTATATTTTATTAACTTATTCTGGTTTTCTTTTGATTGCATGATTACGTGACAGGTCTGCTTTCTTTACCTTGAGTCATTTGATTTGTGAACAAATGCTGACAACTGCTACTTTTACGCTCCTGCTTGTCATATGCTGGATTTCCAGGGAAAGAGCTCCCATGGATTTGACCCTCACCAGTGGAGTTGCTTCCTTTCCCTTTTATGCTTGTGTTGGTTGTATTGTCAGGGTGTGTTGATTGTCAAGTCACTCACAATGTCTCGCTCACAAAGGCCTTTGACAGATCCCATTTGTATATTTAATATAATAGAGTCCAATCCTCTTTAATTTCCTAGAGCTATTGAAATCAGATAATTAAACAGTACAGGCTCTTAACAATTGATATGTCAGGCTGTGATCATAGCTTTATTCTTTAGGGATGATTTTAAACCTAAATCTTTTAAATGTGTAATCAATATTTCTATCTTAATTCTTTCACAAAATATTGTATTCATACAATAATGTATCTGAACTGGCTTGAAAATCTAAAACCCAAATCCTGTGCTCACATAATGCGTTCCAGTTTTGGGCAAGTTTTCTTGAAATAATTTTAAAAATTACTTGTCTGGCATAAAACTGCCAAGGGCTGAGGGGGTGGAGCTGTCCTGATGGATGAGGTGCTGCCACAGGAGGTGGCAGTGCTGCCTGGCTGTTGGACCTCACTGTTTGCAAGGGGCTGTGAGGGTTTTGTAGTCAAATGTGCCTCGTTGTGCCACGGCCGACAAGATTAAAGTCAGGCTAAGCTCAGGGTAGGGGGTTTGTTGCCTGACCTCAATACCACACACACAAACCTGTGGAACAGACGTGGTGTCAGGAACATGCAGCACCAAGTAGATCTGAAGCAAATTCTGGTAGCCAGTCCAGGAAAGGTGCAGTAATTTAACAGCCACTAAGAAAACAAGTACGATACTGCTCTGCTACCTCAATGCATAATAGAAATGTTGTAGTTGTTCTTCCCGAGCACAACTTCATGACTGATAAAGAGTGCTGCTTCTGCCAGTGCTGACCTGGGAATTGATTTACCCTGCCAGTATTACCAGCTGTCCTTCAAACAAGGCAGCAATACAGCATTGACTGAGGGGAAACTGAGACGAAGAGAAAGCGTCTCCCTTTAATGAGCTGGGTTTGCACACTGCTGGTACTTGGCTGCCTTTCCGGCCTAATAGCCCACATCAGGAGTTGCTGTGTCCTCTAGTGAGCCACAAAGGAAATCCTACCACACAGGTGCTGACAGAACTTTACTTGTTCTGTGCCCTCTGGAACACTTGGCTAAAAGCTCAACCATCTAATCTATTTGAACTGATGTCACTGTATTGGACTGTCAAATTTAAAATAATGCTGCTGTGATGTCCTTCATCCTTTCAATCCGTCACTGTGCTCTTCCTCAGGTGATTATCTGGAGAAGTTTCCTCTGGATTGGTTGTCGAGGAGGGATTGGGAATGAATATATATTTCTAAAGTAATGGCATGGCTTATTCTTAGGAAAGCTGTGAAGGATCACAGTTGTAAGAACAGCAGTCACAGAGAAATGTAAAAGGCTAATTCTGGTTTGCCAGGCTTTTATGAAGCAAGTGAGCACAAGAGACAATCAAGCACCACGGAAATGTGGTCTCTGAGGGATTAAGGCCCTTGTAGCGCAAGGATGTTCGTAAAATCTAATTTTTGGCTATAGAAGTCTGCTTTTGGTCAGGAAGTTTTGCTGGAAGTGTGCAGAACAAGTGAAGTTTGGCCAGAAGGGAGGAACCTGGTAGCGGTTCATTGCTATTTGTGAGTCCTGCTTAAGGTTTTCTCCTACATGTGGTACCTAATGGGCTTTGTCCTGTGAGCATTCAGCAGCTCAGTCAAGTTTCTGAAATGGTCTCTTTAGGTCTTGCATAAGGAGCATTGAGTTTTTGACATGCCACAGAGGGAGCACAGGAATGTTGTATATGTGGCTCTGAATTTCTCTGTTAAAACTGTTTGGGGTGAGGGGGGAGGGTGGCGGTGTGGAAGGGGGCTGCAAACAAAACACAAGGATGGATGACATAGCTCTGTCAAAGTACACCCGGGGGATAGAAAAAAAAAGTAAATCTGGATCTCAGTCCCCTTACCAGACATTCTTTGGAACAAAAATGGAACAGTTCCAAAAAGGAGCAGGAAGGACAGAGGAGAGAGTCTTTAGAAAAAGCAGTATGTATGCCCAGACCTTAATGCCACCCCACCTCTACCGTTGTGTGTTGGCCTGTTACTTTGAGCTGTACTACAAAGTTTTAAGAACAGTTTAAAAGCTACACGGTTTGGGGTCTAAGAACCCAAAGAAGGCTTAAATACCTTGTGAGTTGTGATCATTGTTGCTCCTTTTAAGGCAAGGTGCTGGATCGAAAGTAAGATGTTGAAAGCCTGTGAAAGTTCAGAAATTCTAGAAGGGAATTTGGATGTGATGTGCAATCCTTGTGACCAGGACGGCCTTTAGAAGCCCTCTTCCCCCCATCAAGTTGCATACCTGAGCTGGTTAATTTAAAAATAAAACGTTTAATATTCCAGACCACAAACAACACTGAAACATCCCAAGGCATTGCAAGTGTAACGCACCCAGTGGTTCCGCGTGTAATAGTCACTTTCTCTTTTGCAGCAGAGTTGGGATAATCTTGTTTCCTTGAGAGGAAAAAGAAAGCTCTGGAGAGTATTTCTGAAACAATCCCTGTCCTTAATAGCTGAGAAACTCCTAGCTTACCTATCTTTGTTTGCAGGGCGTGTACTACCTAAATTAGTGCATGTGCATCTGCTGTGTGTACTATGAGCTACAGTAAGGCTGCAACTGCTGCACAGGCCGAAGATCCAGTCGGCCGAGGGATCCAAGCTCAGCGTTTGGGGAGCAGTCGGGTACCGGCAGGGCACCCTCACCACGTCTTTAATCACCTCCCTGCAGTCACAGCCGGGCTGCAGCTCCTCCTCTGTCGTAGTGGTCGAGCAGGCTGTGGGCAATGAAGCTGCTCTCGGAATGCAGCGTCTCGCATTTTCGGCAGGTGAGGATTTCGCATTTCGGACACATTTTCCCAGAGTGTGGCTGCCTCAAAGAACATACTTCCTCCCGCGCTGGCTTCAGCTTTTTGGAACCTTTCCTGTGTAAACATCTCCTCTTGTCTTCAGAAAGCTGACTTCTTCCCTGAGGGCTACAACAGTCACAAAGAAAGGTGACAAGTTCAGCCTGTGCACTTCCTAGATGAACGAGGGCAGCCGAGCCATTAGTGTGTGATTTAGGAACCCTTCCAGAGGCTGTACCTGTGACACACTAGGAGCACGTGCAAAGTGTGTCACCTGCAGAAAACAGGAATGGACAGAAAAAGGAGAGTCTGGCTCTGGTGCTGTGATGACAGTGACACACCATTAGTTTTAGAACACAGAATTATTAGAGGATTTCTGCCATTTAAACAAAACCATAAATAAATGATGTCAGCTGGCTAGGTAGGAGCTTTAATATGCTGCTTTTCTGTGAGTGATTGTGGCACAAGCCTCGTGTTTGCATGAAAACAAATTCCATACCGCTCTGTGCATCTAAATTACTTGCATCTGACCTAGGTGGCTCCCCCATACCATCATAAAGGTTCTGTTTCCACTTGTGTGCACTAACAGTGGACACTAATGCTGATTTTACTGCTTCCATTACATTGTTTTTCCTCTGAATGCATGCTTCAGTGAAATTATGAATAACAGAAAATTTACAGCTGTAACTCACCTCTTGCATGTTTGACTGTGTTTCTAGTCCAATTCCCCAGTGCTGCAGCAAGATAAATCCCAAAACTAACCTTGGTGTTAGTTGTGCTGCATTTAGATTAGTCTGAGAGAAAAATCTGGCTCTCAGGTTCGTTTCTGGCTAGTGTATTAATTAATCTTATGTTGAGCCTGTAACCAGCTGCTGTGGCTATCAAGCTTAATGCAGTTAGCTGAGTAATTGTGGAGACTTGCGTGCACTTCCTCCTAAGATGGTAATTTCATGATAATTATCAAAGACAGACTCTTTTTAGGAGATCTGTAGGGAAAACTGGTCTTGGATGAGAAAAGACACTTTTTGGAAACCCCTCCTGATTTTAGCATGATGCATACACTTGGTTTAATTCATGTAAAGGAAGAATAATATCAAGTAGAAAGACCCAAAAAGAGAATTTTGAATCCCATAAGAATGATTGCAATGGCTCAGAACTAATACATGCACGAAGCAGTAAACTCAAACTCAATTTTGCTTCTGCTTACTTTGGTTAAAAAAGGAATAGTTTTGCAATGCTTGTCTTTTTGTTTTGTTTTCCTTTGCTTTTTTCTCCTAACTGAAAAGTAGCAAGTATAAAGTCACTATTGTAGCAACACAGGCAGTAATTCTGCTCTGATTCAAGAAACTTAGTGGCACTGACTTTGTTGGATAGTGATTTTTGCTGCTGCCCATACATTGCCAGTGCCCATTACACCCCGGAGTTACAGCTGTGGGTGCAACAAAAACTGCAGCAATGTTACTCTAGAACCAGTGTCCTGTGTTGTCCCACGGGCAGTGCTGGTGTGTATCTGCAGGAATAGAGATGCTGTCCCTCTGAATCTCTTGCTGGAAGCACAGGAAAATGGTTATATTATAAAAACAAGCAGACACACAAGGTTTGGAGATGCTCATTTCATGTCTGCTTCTGCCAATGACTTGCTTGTTTTTAGGACAAGTGGTTTGGTTAGTCCATAACTGTTTCCTTGTTTGTGTAACAGTTAATACAGGTTACAATGTCTGTGGCTCTTCCAAAGCTGCCCTGGAAATACTTACAGAATTTCTTGGCCAAAAACGTACACAAAATATAATCTAGGATGTACTTACAATTTATTCTTGGGAGATCCAGAGAAGAGGCTCAATCCAGAAAATCTCTTCTTAAATAACCGCTCTCGCTTTTTTCGGCCGTGCTTCCCATCTCCTGTGCTTCCTTCCGTGAGTTCCTTCTTTCCTTTGTGCCAGCTCATTTTATCCGTCATAACAACAGCACCTGCTTAGATGAAAACAGAAGTCTGAGTGGCTTTTCAAAAGCCTCCCCCTTGCTGCGTTGTACCCGGTGGAGTCTGGATCTGTGACTCTACAAACCTGGTTATGCAGGAGGTTTAGTTGAGATCAGGGAGCAGCTTCTTTCCATCAGATGAAGCAAATACCTGCTCTGAAAAATCCTGCAGGCACAAGGTGACTGTATATTCTTACTCTATTCCTCGTAATGATGGAAAGTAGGCTTGGACGTTAAATATAATGAATATTTCCCTCTACAAGCTCTCTTTCATGATTAAGCTAGTTGCTTAAACCACAAGCAGAGGCAGCTTGTTTGATAAAAGCGAAGAGCCAGGAACCAGTGAAACAGCTTTGTGCAGAGAACAGAAGCAGTGAAACAAATGTGAGATGGAACAAACACTGCAAAGCAAAAACCAGAACCCTGAGAAGATGAAGAACCAACTGGGGATTTTAGTTAAGGCTTGGAAATTGTTTCCTTTTTCTTTTGATAAAGCAGTTGATTAGCCTGCATTTCCGCGTTGCAATGCTTTGTCTCCAAGAATTATCCCTTTGGCCTCTATGATTGAATTAGTCTCTCTGCTCTACATTTGATACTTGGTAATTGCATTAACTTTTAGTTGCTTGACTTGGAGGGCCATGTTCACCCTCTCATATGTCTATTGTCTTGTTCCTGCCTGTTAAAAATATTTTCCACAAATATTCTATAACAAATCACACAAACTTTGTAGGCTTAAAACCAAAAATTGACAACTATTTTGAACTTTTCTGCTTTTACTCTTCCTCTTTTCCCTCCCTGTACACTGCTCCCCCCTCAACCCCTCCCAGCCCTTTAAGTACAGCTCTCTGTAACCCCAGGACACACAGGCAGGAGGGACTGGGACTCGCTGTGGAAATGCTTTGCAGGATCACATCTTGAAGCAGTGTGTTGTTGTGTTATAATAGGTTACCAAAATTCTGGGTTAATACACATTAACAAGAAACTGTAAATACCTTGAAGGAACATAGAGTGACACACCTTGCTGCTCAGGCGTGGTCATGAGATACCCAGTGTTTTAGCAGAACTCAGGTAAGTCGGACCCATTTCTCCCACAAAAATGGCAGAAAAGACCATTTATGAAAGGAATTAAAACAGTTTACTGACCTGTAAAAGGAAACTGTCACTAAAGAATTGCTGTGCTATGACAGAATGAATATAAGTTGTGAATGACAGAAAATTACACACCTCACAATTACAGACCTCAGATTTGTGACAAAATAATGTGCCAGTTCAAGACCCATTGAAGGCATACAGTGGTGCTGAGGCAAAGCTCTGCACAACACACCAAGCTGTGGCTAATAAAATCAGCAACTGGGGGGGGCAGGCTTCTACCTTGCTTCTGAGAAGTGAGCTTCAAAGGCTTCTCACTGCAGGGTCTGTCAGTGCCTACTCCACTTGTCTAAAAGATCAAGAGAAGAAAATGTAACATTGAGAGTAAACATGTAAAAATTGGTAGCAAAGAATTGAAGATACTGAGATCTTTTTTTACATCTGCTAGACAACAGTTTTTGAAAACTTGTACTTTGAGCATGATATTTAAATTCTCTTTTAAAGATGAATTTGTCTGGCTATGTTGAGTTTGCAGTGTCATTAATTCTGATGATGTAGTGGGAATTCTCCTGTACTTTATGTTTAAACGTGTTGCCAAATCAGAAGATTTGAATACACAGTATTTTAATAATTGATTTGTTTGCCTTGCTTTTCTTCCCCGCTTAAATCTTGTGAAACTTGACTACCATTTCTTTCTGTATACTATTTAATTGTTCTCACCTTTTTCATCTGGCACTAATAATGTTGTTTTGTCTTGTGAGCCAAAGTAACCAATGCCAGTGTTACTGTGGCAAGCTCTGAGATTTACTTTATTATGTGAGCAGTTCATAAACCTATAGATTACATAATGACTCTTTAAAATACTTGCAGATCTGTGAGAAAATGTTTCCTTCAGATGAAGATCATGTAACAGCATCTTGAGGAACCTCAGTGTTGTATCTGCAGGTTGTCTCTGGTGAATTATAAGCAAGGTCTAGCACCTGCCACAACTGATTTGCACTGGTGGTGGTTGTTGATGACCTTCACTCCTGCATGTCCTAAGTGGTGTATTGGTGGCTCTGAAACTGCCTTCATATATAAAATGTGACTTCAGAACAAAATATGAATTATGGATGGGGTAAAAACCCAACAACAATAGTTTACAAAAGACTGATTGTTTTCCCTGCCCAAGACTGGCAGGCTAAAGATACAGGATTTTTCAAAAACAGAGCATTTCCACAGCCACCCCTCCCATTGCAGCAGCCCTGATCCAGCTGTTATCCTCTGGAGTAAAACAACCAGACAGAATAAGAGGTAAAATTTTTGTGGCAGGGACTGTCATGCAAACACGCAGAGCAAAAGATGCCAGATGGGAAAGAAGGTCTGGAGAGAGGAAATTACATGAATAGCAACTTGGGGAAAATTTCTGTGTCCCCAGGATGCAGCTTTTTTGATCCACTTCTGTGTCTTAAATGAAATTTAAACTGTTTGAACTAATTCTGATTGTATTGTTTTGCCACCACAGGGTGTCTCTGCATCTCTTCTTACACCAAAGGGTTTGGTAGCCCTTAATGGCAGTCTGCAGCTCAAGGGAATGTAGGGATAAAGAAAAGTACGGATTCTCTTCAGGATCATGTTCTCAAATTGGAATAGTGAGGCCTTCATTAGCTGGTGGGAAATCCTTCCTTAGCAGCCATAGTCCAATGATGATGTTTAATTTGGTTTTGAGAACTCTCCTGTATCACATTGGAGAAAGCTGTGGCTGAATGATGTAGTGCATTGATCTACCTTCAGCTCATTCTGCACTACATTCACAAGGTTTGAGGTATTATCCCTGTACTGGTACACTTCTGCTAATTTCTGATTTTTCTCACTGGCATTTTACCTTCATGTTTGTTGGGGGTATTTTCTGTTCCCCTTCAATCAGGATAAAGCTGGCATGAAGTCAGCATAAACACCATATCATGTGCTCTGGAGAGTTTGTACAATAAAACATTTTAATACCTCGTGTTTGGTACCTGTATTTGATGTAAGCCTATGTGTGAGTGTTGTGTGGCTGTATGCTATTGGGGTATCATTTAAATGTATCTTTGTCCAGGGTATCTGAAAAGTAAACTGTCCTCAGGAGGAAAGCCTTGCCGAGGAATTCCAGATGAGAAGTGCTGAGCTAAGTAATCTGTGGATGGATAAAGCTTAAAGCTAGTCAGGAATCTTCTGACTGTCATCAGGGCATATCAATTGGCTAAAACTCTTTTCTCAGAGAAAATCCAGTTTGAAGTGCTTTTTCCTTCCGTTGGGAAAAGTTTCTCAGGGCCAGTGCAATATGTGAGCGAGCCCTTAGTGATGTGGTCAAATGCAGAAAACTAAAGCTCAGAGTGCTGCCCGAAGTGACATTTATTCATTCATGCAAATAATTAGCTTCAGTAGAAGAGTCAGAATCACCATCCAGTGGCAGTAAGTATGGTGAGTCTTTAATGCAGTGAGCAAGCTCCCAGGCAGCAGAGGGAGAAGGGAGACAGGTTCCTGTGGCTCAGTCCATCTCAGGGGTTCCACTGTTCCCCTAAGGGGTGGATCCGAATCAGGCTATGGTAGCATCTGAGGCTGGATGTAGGCAATACCTGAGTGTCTTAATGTCAGGGCTGTGTACCACCACTCTGGGTGTTGTCACATTCCCTGGTTACTTTTTCCATGAAAATACTCAACTGGCTGATAAGCTTAGAAATTGGGACTGATGTGTTGCTCACCCTCTAGTACCTGTGCCTTTGCCTGTTGCTTTGAGGAACAATTCACCTTTTTATTGACACCCCCCCCACACCAGAAAACACAGATTTGATCTGATGACACTGTTGTACTTTATCCCCAACAGGCATCCTGAGATCTGAGGTCTTACTTACAAAATATCCTCTTCGTTCTGGATAAGACCTTGCCTTACCCAGATACCTGGTTTTAACAGCTTGTGCTACCTGTCACTGACATCGATGAAAAGGTAGCGAAGGCAGTGACAGGTAATGTATCTTTTTACAGGTAAAATGGAACAAGGTATCATTGGGGACAGCAATGTTAAGTGCCACTTCTTGAAAAATTGTGCAGACTTTCTTCCTCCTTGGCCTCTGTTTAGAGTATATGATGGCTTTGGTTTGAATGTAAAGGAACATGTTCTGCTTCAGAAGTTTTGTGCTGTACAGGGGCATGGGATGTGCAAGAGAAGTGCTTATGTTAATGAAGGGGATTCAAGGGTGAGATTGGATGCCTGGACTTAGGCTGAGTTCAAGGTGAAGTCAAAGCCAGGAGCATAGCCTTGGCAACTGCCAAGAGACACAACCATTTCAGATTCTGTTGGCTGACCTAGTTGTTTGTCTGTCTCTGGGTTTGCTCTGTGTTATGGCTAGGAATGACAGTCCTGACACCTTGCCTTTTTTCAATCACAAGTACTCACCCATGACAGCACAAATTGAACAACAATACCTTTTGTGATTCTCTTTCTTTTCCTCTCCCTCTCTCTCTCGTGTAGTTGGGTTTTTTGTTTGTTTGTTTTCTTTCTAGAGAATAGAAGGAGAAAGGGAGAAAGAAGATGGTTGCAGAAACACACAATGATTTCTGTCTAAAACCTCCCAAGCCTCCTGGCTGGAATGAGCCCTGCTCCGGTGACCCCACCCAGTTGGCTGCTCCGCACAGGGAGGAGGCGGGATGCGGGCAGGAGCGAGAGGCTCCCTTCGCGTCCGTCACTCCAGGACTTTCTCCTGCCTGGCATGAGGGTGGGGAGGGGGTACCTCTGTGCCTTGCCTCTACTTCCTACCCTGTGATGTGAGGCGCAGGCATGCTCAGTAGCCGGTGCCTACCCCTCCTATCTCAGCAACAGTGCCTACAACACTAGGAGACTGCTGGCAGCAGGCGCGGAGCCGGAAAGCCATCTTTGCTGGAGAGGGAGGCAGCACACCCCGCTCGGCCCCTCGCCATGTGAGTACCGGGGCCGCGGGGCCGGCACCTGCTCCGGGGCTCGGCGGAGGGCTCCGGTCACCCTGTTGCTTCCGCAGCCGGGCGTCGGTCCGGTGTCTGGGTGTGCAGCGGGGAGGGGTGAAGGGATGGGCACGGGGATAAAATGTGTGGAGCTGCCGGGCGGCACCGGGCTCTGAGGAAGGGCTCCAGGGCGTGGGGCTCGGCATGTGCCGCTCGGGCGGCCGGAGCCTGCGGCAGCACCGCCCGGGTCTGACGTGTCTGCTACTGCCGGTAACCTGCGAGCACTTGGATGGGCTCTCGCTGCTGCTTATCCAGCTGCCAGGCAGCAGCGGAGAGGTTTATTGACACGTTTCTAGCCGGAATTAATACTGAAAAGGAAACGGTGGGCCGAGATCCTCAACAGGTTCAAGTCAGGATTGTTCAATAGCGTGAGTCACTCAGCGCTGCTGCTCCACAGCAAATGGGTCCTCTTTGGTTTCACTGTTTAATGAAATGTTCTCTCTCAAATGTTGGCTGGCTGATCAGTTCTGCCTCACCATCTCCAGTACCAATGGCTTCCTGTCAGCAGTGCTTGATAGTAATCTGTTCCTTCTTGTTTGCATCTCTCCAAATAGCTCTTCCAAATCTTTACATTTAGCATTAATGAAAGCATTAACATTCTCTGCTAGGCAGTGATGAAAGCCTCAAAGTCAATTCTGAAACCAGAAGTGTGCTGAGGTAAGTAGGAATTGATCAGACTCTCCTTCATTCACAAAAGGATTCAGGCAGCTAAATGCATCGTTTTACTATTGTCTTAATTCATTCTCAATGACTCTTAAGGGACAGTCAGAGAAGATGCCTAAACCAGTCAATTAGGCTGGTATTGGGTGATCTTTGAAGAACTGGAGCCTGGTTGATGCAGAGAAGATGACAAGTGCAAACAGTCTTGGCAATCTGTGATTAAATTACTTTTAAAATATTTCCAATAACTAACTGTTTTTCATGAGGCATTTTCAAAATAAAGTCTACAATCACATATTCTGAAACGTTGTCTTTTTTTCTTTAGTGTTATTTCCTGTATAGTATCTCAGACAATAAGCTTTTGTCTGTGTTGTCCAAAATATTTCCAAAGCAAGGAACTCTTTGGAAGTAAAAAAAATTGCTATCTAATTAATAGGAGACTCCTTACGTAAACACTGAAGTCTGTCTAGTAAAACCCAGTTCATTGTAAGCTCCTGTTGCCTAGCTGTGTTTATATTGAGCCAGATGATGACATCAAATACTTTCATTTGTACATGAGCTGTTCTTCAATGATTAATGTAAGAGTTTGCTGCTGCAGTTTTATACAATCTAAGCTGTTCTGACACTAAGCAGTAATTCAGGTAATGTTTAATGTAATGTGTGCAGGTTTGTCTTTGACTATATATGTATTCATGAGAGCATTTGCAAATGAAGCAAAAAGGATGATGCTAATGTCACTCAGTCATACTTCTGTAGAGAATTTGCATCAGACCTGTTAAAATTAGAGGAAAAAGGGAAAACAGTTTTTGTCTAATTTGGCGACATAGACTTTAGTTTGATAATCAAAAGAAAGCAGAGACTTGTCATTGGCAGCATCAATTGGCTTTTGTTTCATTGCCAATATTGTAATGAAAACTTTTCTTTGAACATCTGCATGAATATCATGTCCCAGTGGCTTCCAAGTTACTGATGAACAACAGAGATAAGTGTGCATTAGCAATAGTTGTAGTTCACTGACTATAAAAACTAGTTTCTAGTGAGCACCAATTGCTCTGTAGAGGTTATTTCTCCTGCAGTTACAGTTGTAAGAGTATCGGGCTCCTCACGTGCCTGTGAAAACATGCAGGTGAGACACGGTGCTGTGTCTTCAGCTGGTGTGAACTGCTGTTGATAAAGATCTCCTTCACTGGGTCAAATGCCAGCTCCATCTGTCCCGGTGTGCTGTCTCCTAAAGCAGCTTGCAGGGAGTGCTCAGGGAAGAGTACAGTGGATGTGCAGTGGTATTCCCAGAATACTTTCCTAATTTCCAAGAGGTTAAGGCTTAGGGAGTGTCTGGACCTGAGAAGAGTCATTTGTATTTCATAACTCCCAGTGGGTTTTGTTCTTTCAGTCAGGTGTGCAGTTGCTCAATTAGCAGTGTCCTGGTAGGCAAGGAGCTCCACAGCTGGACCATACAGGGTGGGAAAGCCATTTCCTGTTGATTTTGAGCTGGCAGGTAACAGGTTCCTTCTGATCTTACTCTTGTGTTGGAAAGCAGAGAATGGTGTTCGTTGTTCAGTGATTTATGATTGCGTGTCCCCCCAGCAGACGTGCGTGATTTATATCAGGTGGGAGTCTGTCCAGATGGCCTCTATCACAGTGAGTACAATCCAGGGCAGGTGAGATACATTCAGGTAACAGACAACTTTCATCTGGTGCAGGCAGAGGAGACAAAGCTGTGATATCCAAAGGTTGAATGAAAGGAGAAGGATATAAAAGGGATGTAAATCAAGAACGGAGAAAGGTTGTGCCTTGCCAGTGCAGCTGGGAAAATTTTTCCAGTGTAAGGAGGAGCACACAAAATTATTTGGAAATATGAGGAGCAGTGAAGGAGATGAGAACAAAATGGCGCTCCAAGCTGAGGTGCTTATAGGCTTTGATCCTCTCTGGAAAACAGACCAACAGCAGCAGGTGAAGTATATGGTTTGTTTCTTTTACAATAGTCACGACTCAGTAGGTAATTATATATAATAGGAGCTCATGGCATCATGTCATCTGTTGTTTACAGACAGGTCAGTGACCAGACAGCAGGGTGCCTGTGATTACATTAATCCAATACAAATTTGCTCTATTCCAGGGTACAACTTTTGTGAGACAAGCAGCAAAGCAAAGCACCTGGCTGTCCCTGGGGTAAAACTGAGTCTTGTTCCTCAGGTAGCAGTTAAAGCTTTCTAAAAGAAAAGTCCTTCTGCCTGTTTTAGAGCAGGGAGAAGTACATCCTGGAGGGGATGGGTGGGATTAAAATGGTTCCAGCAGTAGTAATGAGTCTGTTCTGGTTGAATGTCTATTCAGTTTTTCTGAGAAGAGTGTCTTGGCTATGGTCTCCTGCTGTTAGTAGAGCACTACTTAGCCCTGCTTTTGTGGGCATAATTTTATAAAACCTGACAAAATTTCCCTACCCTTCTCTTGTACTGATCAGCAGAGACAAACCAATTTAGTGCAGTACTCTACACAGTCCTGATCCACTTTTTTAGTGGATTTTAGGGAATTTAGTGGCTTACAAAAGTGCATACAGCTAATGCATGGCCTAGGAAACTGTAACAAGCATGAAATGGAGGGATAAATTTTCTAAGTGGTGCAGCTGTTCCATTCTGTAAGTGTCTGTGTTCCCTTAGAAATATGTTTCATGAGAGCTCTGTAAATCCATGGTGGCAGGAAGATTTGAGTCCACTGGAGCTCTCATGGTTTCACATCTGGTGGGCAGCTGCCTTAGAGCCAGCCAAGCTGAATTCAGTATTGACATTTGGTGACATTCTGTCTCCTCCCTACAATCAGCCAGAGGGACCAATGGTTTGAGGGTCTTGTAGTAGTGGTTCACACAACCATAGCTCTGAAGAAGGGGGTTGTTCTTCTCATTTAAGGGATGTAATGGAGCTTGTAGTGAAAATAACGAGGCTGTACTCAGTGGAGCAGGGCTGTGAAGAGGATGTTGAGAAGCAGAAAGCACCCAATTTTCAGCATGGTTCTATTCTGACTCTGGTTTGCTGGTTCTAAGGCTCTCAGCTCTTGAGGTAAGAGCCTTGAAGTAATGGCACTGGGAATAGGAGCTGCTGTTTAATCTGCTGCTTTGAGACATCACCAGAGGGATGTATGTGTTTTGTTCATTGTTTGCTTCCCTCAACTTGCTCTCTTGTGGCATCATGCAGACACAGAACATCTTTACGTATTACATTAGAAATAAATGCTTCCAGCTGATGGGAAGTGTAATTCCTGATACATTCAACTTGCCATTTGAAATAAGGGTGGCCCAAGTAGGTCATGAATCTTTTGGATACTTGGGTGATGGGTGTTTGAAAGTGTAGAGATCAAACTGAATGGTGTCTTGAGGACCTCAGCACGAAAGTAATCTCAGAATGAGAGAAACTGGGAATTATTTGGACAAGTACAGACAAAGTGAATGTATCATAATAAACATTCTTTGAAACATGTTAATATGAGGTAGAAGAACCCCAAATATATTTAGTTTGGTGGTCTCTTTCCTTATCACTTAGCACTCATTTGTTCTGCTATGCTTAACCATATGCTATGTTCCTGTTGACTTCCATGCATTTTGCATAGGTAGTTCCAGCCATGGAGTGACCTACAGGATTCTTAAAGTGGCTGCACTGGAAGCTGAATTGGTCTGCCAAAGGAATGTTTCCCCTATTTAGGTGCTATTTACATAATTAATGTCTTCCTGAAAAATCAGTAATGAGGCTGTAGAGCATCAGGCAAACCCACGTTTGAACGTGTGTGTACAGAACATTCCAGGGCAAACAGGCAGGGATGGCTCTTCTGCCACCATTTGTAGCATGAAGAACACATGGAAAATGCTCCCTGACAGCTTTAGCCAGATGGTTACAGTGCTCTGTAGGGGCAGGACAGACTGTCCCCAGAAAGTTCAAATTGACCAAACTTACTCGTTTTAAGCAATTACGACTCAGAATATTCTCTCTCCTACTTCATTCAGTATTCTCTGCTGTCATTATTCATAGCCATTACCTGCAATTAACCAGGCTGGGTTTTTTGGTGATGCAATTCCATTTTTCCTACTGTCTGTGCTTGAGCCCTCCAAATTCTTTGCCGTTATTCACTGAAGAACCATCAAATGACTGCAAGGTGGGTTTTTTTAAACTGCTCAGTTATGACATCCTTATGTTTCGTCAGTGTAAAGCAGTAAGTAACTCACTGAAATAGAACTGTCTGCATGTTTGCAAGTAAGTGTTATGTTGTAGCTTTCGTACTGGATGAAAGAATTAGAATGGAAGTTCCTGACCAAGTGATCTGAATTACATGATCCAGTTCCTTGATATTTTCAGATGAAAAATTTAATGAGAAAATAAAAGTATTTCTATTTCAGAATAAATTACGGAAAAAATTAATTTATCAGGTGTTTTAAATTACACCTGGACTCGGTTTCACAGGGTCAAAAGAGAACTCTTCTAAAAAATAGAGATTCTCCTATGATCACCTTTTAGAAGACAAAACACACATTATTTCAGGAATTGTGTTTTAGTTTTGGTTTTTTTGTTTTGAAGTATATTCTCATCTTTTGCAGTGTGCTCTAAATGTAGACCAGTAAATACATTGGAATGGTTTCCAATATGTGACCACTGCATATTTGGAAGCACCAGGTAGCTGACTGTTTGTGTTTGTGAGGAGTCAGTGCTGTGAACTTCACTGGAGGTTTTGTTATTATGAAACATGTTGATGTCATGCAGAATTGAAACAGCAGCTGGAGACAGAAACAGAACTGCCAGACTTTGGGAACACACCAGAGGCTGCGATGGGTCTTGGTTCATCCAATGGTGCCCTTATGCTGGAGTCTAAGTAGGCAGGCAAGTGTCCACAGAGTTTCCAAAACTCCTTACATGGTCTGGAAGAGTTGAAGAGAGGAAATACACAGTGATGTGTTGTACTGAACTGTTCTTATACCCTGATACTGGATAGATGCTGATTTTCTTTTAAGATGCTTACACAAGATCCAAGTGAGAATTTATATATCGAGTTTTTAAAATTTTAATTGGAAATTGAAATTTGAAGTGAACAGTATTAAAAATGCAATCATTGAAGCAAAAAGGTATTTCTTATTTCCTATTCTGGATGCAGGAAAATGCATTTGTTATGTTACAAAATTATCAAAAGATTTCTTTGCATTCTAGGAAATGAGGTTGCAATATTGGTTTTGAAATAATTTCTTGAAGGACTGTAGCGCATGTGTTCAGGAGAAATATTTTGCAAACTCTTTTGGGAGATACTAAAAAATCTGACTGGATGGTATCCTAAGCAAGTTCATCCATTAGGCTGTGCTTTGAACAGATGGTTGCACTAGATGATCTCCAGAGGTTGCTTCCAACCACAGTGCTTCTCTGATTCTGTTTGAAAAGGTCAGTCAAAATTGAATATGTTTGAGTTAATTAAAGTAACATTTGGCTGTTTCCCAAACATTCAAGATCTTGATGTTTCATCCATGACAACTCGGTAGCATTTTGATTTTCAACCTGTTGGCAGTGGATGCCACAGAAATACCTCTAATAGAAGGGGAAAACATATGGTATTCAGGAAGGGAGGAAATGTGAGAGCCTAAAAAAAATGCAGATCACTGGAATGGATTATTAAATTTGGCTTGAATGCAAAAGTTCATGTTCCTCCCACAGAGAACAAAACCCAGGTTCCCTGCGAGTGAGCTTTCTCATCTGTCATCTTCAATGCAATCTTCTCTAGCTTGGTGTCAGCTCCCATCTCTCTACACCATGTCTCACAAGAGCTCGGTAGCTTGGAAAAAGCTGTGATTCTGTTCCCCCTGTAAATGCTGCCTCAATAGTAGGTTGCTGCAGAGCCATCACTTTGATAAAACCATATGTACTTATAGCAAGTTAAGGTGTTCAGATCCATAACAGAGGAGAAGGAAGTCTCCCTGTCACATGCACCACAATAGGAATCACTCATAGCAGGCAAGGTTAGCAAACAGTGGTGTGCTGGCCAAGGTGGGAGTTGTGACCTGCTGCTACAGAGCTGTGGCTTTTGCAGCTGAGTTTGTAACTTCTGTGAATGGTGCCTTTAATCCCTGGTTTTTCTACCAAGATAGTGGTTGTTGGATCAGTACAAAGGATTATGTTGCCTCAGGGCACGGCTGTGGAGCTGGATCCTGGTCTGTGGAGCTGTACAGGAGCTCATTCAGCAGAGTAGGCTCCCTATATCCATGCTGGTAACAGGTTCCTCTTGTTTTCTGGGCTGTCAGAAGCAGGATGGATCCTTAGCCCAGCCTCTTCCCTGCCCCTGCAGATCTCCTTCCTCATACTAGATTTCATGTAGCTCCGGAGCAGAGGTGAGGAGCAAGTTTTCCCAGTGAGCCATGCAAACTCCAGTTCTTTCTGGAATCAGTCTCTGAACCCTCAAAATGAGCGATCCACCCAAGTACTCACTCTGCTGAAACATGGTCGGCTATGTAAGAGCATGTGTGCATCCGTGAAGGAAAGGACTTGGGAATTGGCTCCCTAGGCTTCTCAGCATCTCCTCTGCACACAGAAAGGCAGGGGAGTTGGCTCTAGGAATGTTATAATGTACTCATTGCCTTTTTAGACTCTGTCCTGGATCATGCAATGTGTCAGCATTTTAAAAATATGAGGGTCCTGATAAAGCTTTCCTAGAAAATATGAAAATCAGTAATTATCCATAAACCCACTTGTTATCTACTTCAGGAGGTTAAGGGTTAGAAATTGCATTTGTTCATTTGAATTCACCTATAAAAATAGCTCCTCTTTATAATGCTAGTGAATCTGGCCCTACGCAGGGCCTTAATTAGAGTGTGCTGCAGTAAGGCAAAGGGCACTACTGCTTGAAAGCATAAACCTGATCTGCTGTTACCCACCAGCTGTTGGTACAGACTATTGCATAAGTTAGTGTCTTGTACAATATTTTGGAGTTTAGAGGGGCACTCTGAGCCTGTACATTTCTTATTGCACTCATCGATCCTGAACAACATTGAAAAAAAGACAAAGCTCTCTCACTCCTCTCCTTCACTCTTTTAGGTTGATCTGGAGGAAAGCTTCCAGCTGGGTTTGCTGATAGCTCTGATAGAGAATGGCTCCCCCTTCTTCCCTTCATGTGCCTCCAGTAGTATCCATTTCCAGTGTGAGCTCAGAGTACCCGCACCCAGCACCTGTCACCCGTGGTGGCAATTCAGATGGGGAAAGGGGAGGGGAAGCAAAGGAACAAAGAGCTTTAATCAATAGCAGCAAAAACATCAGAAGTGCACTGAGTGACAAAACAGTCCTTCCAGAAGGCTTTTGGTTTCCTACGCTTCAAAAGCTGACTGAGATTTGATGATGGCTTACAGCCTGTTGGCTTACCCAGGAATTTCAAGGCAGAATTCTCTGAGCTGGTGTCAGTGCTGCAGTTGAGAGACTTTCTGCTGATTGGGATCTGGGGAGAGCTCAGCTGAGAGTGGGTACTGCCAGGATGAATCAGCAGATACCTTCCTGGAAGCAGTCAACAGTCTGGATATCCCAAGTGTTTAGCAGAGATCCCACCAGGCTATAAAAGTCTGCTTGTGAAATGTTTGACTTCTTCTTTCCAGCAGAGAGCTGTACAGTCATTCCCTGACAGCTGAGATATTGTCTCCCACACAAATATGAAGATCACACCGTGACATTTTTCAGCAACTTTGTTTACTAGATGATATAAATACAAAAAAAATTCCAAGTCACTTAACACCTTCATGCTTTTTAGATTTGCATTGAACATTTTAGGAAGACTGGAAGAAGGGAATGGAAAGGCAGGATATGCCCCATGTGTCTTGGCATGTTGACACTGACCACATTTTTCATGTCAGTCTCAATTGCTTCATCGACATAAAGCAACATGGTCTCTTGTATTTCACCTTTATAACTGATGTGTGGCTTCAGCAGCAATATTAAAGCAAAGACCTTTCCATCAGCATGTTCAGTGCCCTTGTAGTGACAATCAGTTCTTTGCAGTTGACTCCAGGGGAGAATGAGCAGATTTGATTAAGTTCTGTGCAGAGACTGAGATGTTTTAGCAGTAGAATGATCTCCTAACAGAAATCACAGCTGACGGGTGCTTTTCTTGTTTAACCCCCTCCTGGCAAAGACAGTTATGAACTATGCAAGTTGGTATTTTTCTTATTGCTGACTCCTAGAGAGCCATTTGCTGAAGAGCTCCTTTACTACCCCAGTTTTAGAAATAAAACCTGTGTTCAGTCCTGAGCTGCCTCTCCCAGCCCTTCCTATTTCATGAGCAGTCTAGATGGTGAGACTTGTCATGCAGAAAGAAGGCACTTAAAATAAAACTTAACAGTTAGAAAAGTCAAACTAGCCAAACTATATTTGGGCAGCAAAAAGAACAAGTCGGATAGTGTGTATGTAAGAATCAAGAGAGGGTCTTACTTTGGGTTACTTACTTTGCTGAGTGAACCTTAAAAGTCCCAAATATTGTAAAACATTAAACATTCAATGAAACCTAACCAGTGACTAGCCAAATGTTCATTTAATTTAAAACTTCACTTTTTTTTTTGGTTGCAGTTTGGTGATGGTGCTTGTCTCTGGGTTTGTTCTAGCACTGCTTGTTTATTTACAGAAAAGGCAGCTGTTTTTATAAAATTGGACCAGAGTAGTTGTGCTTCAGTGTTTGGATGTATGAAACTATTAGCAAAACTCCTCTAGTTTAAAGGATTTTTCTCAAAGGCTTATGTTTTTTTCTAATATCTTTGTTTTGCTTTGAAACTGATTGTACAGGTTGCTTATGAGATTTTGCATGTAAATAACAAAGGAAGGTAGTTGATAAAGATTGCTTCCTCTCTTTAAAAAAATTATCATCTAGGATTTAGGATAAAAAATGAAAACCCCTTCTTATTTGAAGGGTGGTGGGGAAGCATTGTGAGTAGCAGACAGGAGGTAGCAACTTGGAGGAGACAAATATTGGTGTTTACACTCGCGGGCTGCTGCACGGAGCCAGCATTCAGTCTCTTGACAGCACAGCCACATAACAGTCTCTCAGCCAGGTGCCTTAGGCGGTGACTCACACACTGAATACACTTCTCTGTTGCTTTCACTGTGGTCCCTTGTTAACCTGCAGATGGTCCATCTCCAAACCTGCCTTCTCCTGCCGCTTCCCTGGTGAATGTGACTTGTCCGTCTCTATTTGAGACTTTTTCCTTCCTGAGGTGGCTTGATTACAGGCTGGTTGTAGCTTCATCAACCAGCGAACAGGAATTACAGGTGCCAGTGACAGAGGGCATTTCCCTGTGGAAATGGCCTTCCTTTGAATCTCTGCTGGGACAGTAACATCCCAGCATTTGGGGGCTCCAGCAACAGAAACATGTCACACAGCCTGTCAGGGGTGACAGGAGACAGGATTGCAGTAATTCCCTTGTGTTGTCAAATAAACAAAGGGAATCTCTCTGCTCTGAGCTACATTTTCCTTTAATTTGGTCAAAGGAGAATGATCTGTGTTCATTCTTCTTGGCTGTTTTTTGAGAGAATAAACTAGGCAAACTTGGCTCATTCTTTCGTAGCAGAAAAGATTGGTTGTAGGCTGAGGTCAGAAGAAAATTTAGAGTATGTGAGGAATTAAAGGCAAGGGCCTTGACTATTTCTTATGGAAACTTTTTTTCTATTCTGCCAAGTTCCAATCCTGTAAATCCTTCTTTTGAGACCAATACAGAAAACTGAGAATTGTCAGGATGGAGAAGGTTTCTTTTTCTTTAACCTCACATCTCAAACGACAGTGTTATGGGTGCCTCAGCATTTGTACCAGGCACGTGAGAGATGGTGTGACCTCTTAACAGACCTAACAGCACAATACGCTCTCATAGTGGAGACTTGAGCTTTTTAAGCAACACTTCCTCTCTACCAAGCTCCTTTAATTAGCTAGTAGAACTTTAGATATTTTTGCTGTGTACATGCAGAGATAGAGGGGTGGTCATATTAAGCCATCCTTTCCAGTTAAAGAGCTTTTTGGACAAAGAGTGACTGTCTCCATACTGAACATGTAAACTGGGAGCGCAGCAAAGAGAAGATCTTTGTTCTGCTAAAAATGCAGCAACAATACAAGTTTCCTTATGCAGGAACCTGGGCAATACTATTGTTTCTACTGCTATCCTATGTTTGTCCATGAAGAACCCTGTAGCAGGGCTGGATATGGGATCACATGTTTTTTATTGCTTCTGCTTCCTTTTTATTATAGCTAGAGAGACTGGATGAAGAGGACACAAGGATAGACTAAGTGGGATGTGCAACCCACTGTTACATTAGACACCACATTGCCTCTCTATTGCACAGAGAAGGAAATGAGTGCTCTCTCTCTCCTCTCTGCAAAGTGGAACAAAGAGAAGGATTTTGTTTAGTTATCTTCAATCATTAGACCACTGCCCAAGTAATAGGGGGGTGTGTTTGGAACTGGGAATTCCATAGAGTTACTGCCATAACCAAAACAAGTTCTTTTTGAGAAGCCTTTACTTTTCCAGAATGTAGTGTATTTTGTATTTCCAAGTACAACATAGATTTTATATAGAACTTGCTCTGGGGTGTATTCAGATAAGTGCTCAGAAGACTTAACTCGGAGACCAAAAACACAAGGAAGTTGACCTTACAAGGATTAGGAGAGAAGATATTAATATACCACAAGAGGTGTGAGGTTTTTGGTTGAGAAGATACAGGAACAAACACCTCTGCCTAGGAGCATGCAGATTTTTTTTTTCAAATTGCCGATGTTTATACTCATTTGTACAAAGCAACTGTCATTATAGAGAAAGCTCAGTTTAGAAGTTTCCATGATGCTGTGCAAGAGGTATTCTGCATATGAGCATTATGATGCAAAGCCTGTTCTGTTTGACAATTCAGTGTTTTGCTCTGTATTTTGAAATAAAGCCCTGAGAGGCTGGGGTTTTTTGCATATGTGTGTATTAGACGGGTTGTTTTGGGATAGGCAATTTGTTTTGTTTATTGTTCAGACTGCCTAAAGTGGAGAAGTTGTTTGACAAATTCAAATGCTGGAATCCAGCATCTTGTTTTTGGAGCCTCATCTCCAGTCCACTGGGGTGGCTGCTGTCCCAGATTACGTATCTGGCTTTGAAGAGTACTTGTTTGCTGTCAGTAGTATTTTGCTTTACAGAGGATGTGTCCTTGGTGCTCATCCTCTCTGCGTGGAGGTATCCTTTACAGCAGGTTTAATGGCAACAAGCCAGTAACAACTATTTTCAGTCATGGGTCTGCAGCATCAGAGAAATTGAGAATACATTTTGTAGGACAATGTGTGGCTATTGACTGCACAGGAACTAGCCCAGTTCATAAAAGATGAAGCTCATGGCCTATATAATACCATACTAGGTAGAAGAGGATGCATCCAGCATCTTTCTCTTTCCTTCCTGTCCACAGTCTGTAATATACATGTATGTAAAGCAAACTGATTCTTGGAATACTGGCAACCTCAGCCATGCACAGATTTACACCATATAAACATTGACAAATGAATCAAGAATTAAAATCTTCTTGGAAAACTAAGACAAATATAGCTGTATAGTAAATATTTAATGGATTTCTTTTCCATTGGAATTAACAACTGTTAGTGGGAATTAAGAGAAAAAAGCACCCTGGTTTACATACAGTAGCATAAATGAGTAAAAATTATTTATGCATTTCTTTTACATGCTTATCATTGTCTCAGAGCTTTAATGAATGTCTTCCCTTTGCTGATGTCCTCCAAACATCTCACAGGACTGAGTTAGTGTGGGATTGGGTCTCCATCATAATGCTTCAGGAACTGATGTTTCTGAAGAAATTAAGGCTCTGGTCCTCTTCTTGAATGTTTCTTCTTTCAAAGTATTGGGGAAAAAACAGCCTACAAGAACCTTTACCCACTGTTTGGTTGAGAAAGTGGCTTCAAGGCGGTGGCTTCTGCTATTTACCCCTGCAGATGTGCTGGTGTTTGGTGACACATGTGGTATTAAGTACCAGCTGAGTGGTGAGTGAAATAGGGGAGCAACATCTTTTAATAGGGTGATGCTGGTAGAAGGAAAGATGTTCTGGTGCAGTAAGGTGCATGTAAAGTGGGTTACTGTGGTAAATCATAACCATCTCTGCCTTGCTCTTTCTTTTTTGCCGGCTTCCTCACCTTTGATCCGTGCCTAACTGACTGCCTTTGAATATCTTTGCTCTCCTGTAACTACTCTGCCTTGCAAACCCTTTTGTGGAGTGAATTTGCTCCAGCAGTGTGTGCACAATGTGTGTCTTTTAGATTTTTTATCAGAGCCACATCTTGTGCCATTAGGAATAAACTTGCCTGGCTTGCTTCTAATTTGAAATTTGATTTCTTATATGTTAGTAAATTTAAGAAAAAGAACAAAAAGCAAGGAAAAAAGTGGTCATTCTGTGATATGTGAGCAGAACAGAAGCTGTGGACTGGGGAAAATATCTTCTGACTAGAAAAGAACTTTGAAGAGAGAAAATAAATTCCCTATGGGAAGATCAAAGCACATGAAGTTAATGGATTATGACAAAAAAAATACCTGGAGAAAATAGTAGGTTCAAACATAAGAGCGAAATAGGAAAGAATGTTTTTTTTGTTGGAGATAAAGGATAGTTAGATGGCTAGCTAAGTACTTGAGATTACATGTTGTAGCTAAAGGGCTATTAGTGGGAATAGGGATTTTTTCCCTCATATCTGGTGCAGCCTCCACTTATGTGGTGTCAAGGTAGCCTTGGAGTTGCAGTCCTGAATTTCTGCTCTTTTGCAGTGCTCTGTGCTGGTGACTACAGCCTAATGCACACCGTACTGCAAACAGACCCTCAGACTGACACAAGACTGATGTAATTGTAGTAACTCTTAAAGTCACTTTAATAGTCTCAGTAGGTCCTGCTAGGGTAAAAATTATATTGGGCTTATCACAGTACAAAAAGGCAAAAACCTGTCTGGTGAGCTAGGAAATGTTCATGTGTGAAGAGCTCTGGAAAACCTTTTATTCAGGTTCCTGTTATCAAAGATCATCTGTACTGCTAGAGGTGTCGATGTGCCTTCTTCAGTGCTGCAGTGTTTGATGCCTCACGATCATATAGAAACAGAGAACTAAAGCTAAGGTGCAAAGACAGACCCCAAAGATCTCCCTCTCAGGTACATGCACATCAGTGAGCCACAGATGTTGGAAATGCCTCTCGGGAAGCTGGGATCAGGTGACTCTGTCCGAGACTATGCTGGGCTTCTGTGGCAGAGCAGAAGCTGCCCCTCACTTCTGCCGTTTAAACACCCATCCTTCCTTGAGTCTCCCCACAAAGCAGAAGTCCCAGGGGTCTTGTGCCAGTGCTTTACATGCACTAACTACAAAGTGACCATATGCTATGAGAGTGGTGTCATTACCAGATGGGTCGAGAGAGGGATTAAGGCCCTGGTAAATCCTGGTCTCCCAGCCCTCTTTCCTCATTAATACTGCCTGTGCTTTGTGTGTGCTCTTCTTCTGTTCCAAGTGGCTAAACTGACGTGGGATCTTTGTTTCTTCCGGT
Source organism: Calyptomena viridis (assembly GCA_013390005.1). Taxonomy (NCBI): domain Eukaryota; kingdom Metazoa; phylum Chordata; class Aves; order Passeriformes; family Eurylaimidae; genus Calyptomena; species Calyptomena viridis. The sequence goes on along the minus strand of WEIV01014374.1, from coordinate 77,413 downwards.
TCACAGGCAACTTCAAATGAAATATAGTTAAGTAAAAATAAGACAGGAAGCCTTTATTTTTGTTAGACAGTTTCATTTTAAACTAGAAATGTTTTGTCTTTGTTTTAACGAAACTTCAAGAGCTTGTCTGTCCCCATGATGAGAAGGACTAGATTCCAGTGGGTGCATAGTCCAGAAGGAATAGAGCAACATGAGTACAAAATTCAGTTATTACTAGCAAAGCACTGCTATCTCCTACTCTCTTAACATCTTGTTTAGAGTCATGTGGTATAGACCAAAACACAAAAAGTTATGGGAAGTAGATGCAGCAAGACTGGGTTGGATAGAACAATTGGTTTTGATTAGGAATGTTATTACTCTAGAAATGAGAAGATAAGAGACCTTGAGCTGAATATTTGATAGTAGGATGCCAACAAAATTTCAAAGGAGTAATTGGACATCTGCCATTGTATGACTTAGGCACTATGTCAAGAACTGTTATAGTATTGAAGCCTTTGCCAGCTCTCAGTATGAGGCTCATGATGCTCCCACCTTTTCTCAAGAATGGGTCTGTTATAGTCCTTTCTCTGTCATGAGAAAATCGTGCACTTTGTTATGTCTGGCACCACTGCTGGGTTTTTTTGGTTGGGTTTTTTGTTTGTGTGGGTTTTTTTAAACCATCTCATCTTAGTTCAGAAGCTAAGTTTAGATATTGGTCCTAAAATTTCAGTTTTCCACCTTTATTTTACCATATTCCGCTTGTCCAAAGCTGCAATTACAGCAGCACCTTTTGGCACACACTGTTCCTGCCAGGCCCAGAGTTACTGACCTGCTCTGTGGAGTAAAAGGGAGTGCTGGTCTCAAAGGCCATTCATGGGTACAGAAGTGCAATTTCTCCTCCTCTTCCATCTCTTTCTGTTTTGCAAAGCTGTGTCTGGCTTTTCTTTTGTATGTTGTCAATTTTACAACCAATGATTTCCATCTCAGAGTTGAGGTATGGAAGACAACTGCATACAAAACATTGCTACAGGAGGGTACTACTGTGAGATGATGCTGGCAACACATGCAATTGGCCACGTAGATTTCTTCTCTTTTCATTGCTGGGAAGAAAACATATGGAATTAGTGAGCAACAGAACCTCAGTTTTGATTTGAGAAAGGAAATAGAGAGTGATTCATTCTAAAACCATACGCTCCAAAGGAGGAAGATTTGAATTATTAACAGCATATCTGAACATGACGGGTGCTGACACCTTCATCTCTTATTTTTACTGCCATGGATTTTCTTCACATGCAGTGAGAGAATTTACACTACAGGAACTGTTAATGGTTTCACACTTCCTACCCATTTTTAGCTGCCTAATTTATGGAAAGCCATTACTAGGTGAGTCACTGCTTTCACAAGATTAGTGTGACTGAGATAGAGCTTTGGGTGTTCCTTTAATTTCCACATTTGCTTGAAAGGAACATCAGATCCACATTAAATCTGTTAGTGTTTGGTGTAACAGTAAAGTTCAGAGTCTCTGCTCTACTTGATCATGTACAAATATTGCAAGAGATGCTCCCTAACCCTATAAACTAACAAGTTAAACAAACAGGACAGATACTTATCTGCATTCTAGATACTGTGAGTCAGGGTGTTTCGTATAAAATTGTGCCTATTTGGATGGGAATTAAATATTCCCAAAGATTGCAGACAGAAGCAATACTGGGAATCTCACTGTAAATCTCACTATAAAGAAGTGCATTTAGTCTCTTGTTGATCTTGAGGTTTTGCTTAGACATTCACAAGTTAAAATATATAACTTCCAAACCTGAGAGCTGAGTTTGCTCCCCATTAATGAATCATGGTTTGAAATACATTGGGGCTGTCTGTAACATGAATGTAACAGGAGGAAATGCAGTGTGTAAAATACTCAAACATTGAATAAGATGTAGATCTCATAGCTCATACCCTTTGCAATAACTAAGTCAGAAATATTGGATCATTTAGAGAATAAACTCCAGGAAAACTTGAATTGATTTTTTTAAACGAATTTACTCTTCTATAAACCTCTAAGCTTGTCACAAAAGGCGTGTGTTACTTATATGAGCCTTTCATCCAGTGAGAAGCTCTTAAACATCTATGTAGCTGTTTCCTGCTACAGATTTTCTGTGCAGGTCTGCCTGCAGAGGCTGTTTTCTTCAGTTATGTGGAGGTTTCTTAGGTAAGGAGTCCACATCTCACTGCACAGCACATAAGAGGTTGTGCACCTCTCCACCTTTGGCTTACTTTTGCTTTGCTGGGAATTCTGTTGTGAGGATGAGTCAGTGTGGACCTGTGTCTGGGTTAGCTTTGAACTGCTGTCCTGAGAATTATCACACTTTGTTTTCTGCTGTAGAGTTTGTGGGAGATGAAACTGGAGAAACGATGTTACAAGTAATTTGTTACCCAGGGTCCTTTTTACTCCCCTAATTTCTTTCTATTCTGTCAGCTTCTTTTTTCTTACACCAATTACTCTGACTTAAGAAATTACAAAGCTCTTCATAATACTGCTTGAAGATTGGTATGTTTGCTGTGGAAATTTTGAGGCAGATCTTTAACTGCTACAAAGAGAAATGACTCTGAAGCCGCAACCTTTTTCAGTCAAAGATCTCATGTATATGAGCTATGCACTTTTAATTTTTTCCCTAGAGATTTTAAAACACTTGAAGGATTCTAAAAACAAAAAGAAAAAATACAATAGTGTCTGATACGCATAAGTTTGGAGACAGTAAGTTACCAGTGGCTTGTTAAATGCTGTTACAGAAACTAAATATAGATTGCATAAATCAATTGGTGTTTGTATATGTCTTCATGTGTACACTTTTGAAAGGAGTATTAGAAAATAAATTCCAAACTACCCCTAAAATCTATTATCAAACTGATCACAAGAGAATGTATTTGCCTGCATTATTTATTAACCAATAAAACATTCTTCAACTACTGTTATACAGTGTGAGTCTGTGGGAGAGATGGAAGCTTATTGGCATTGACTTTTATCAGGTGATTCAAAATACTTTGAGTATTTAGAATTGAACTGTTCCATCATGCTCTTCCAGTAGGATTTTTCTTGATGGGAATGTGTTTGGACTATATATTATTATTCACTGGCTATACATCTGGGTTTGCAGGCAAGTGTTTCTAATTTTCTTCTGAACTGAAATCAATATGGACATTTGTGGTGGATACTTTCAACACATCTCACATTTTTCATGTTGTTATTTCATTCAGAGCAGTTGAGTGACTGCATGCAGAAGAAAAGAAGAAAAGCAAGAGCATTCTTTGAAAGCTGAATGATTGCCTGCCCATTTCTTACACCACTTCTACATAAAATGAACAGTGTCTTCCCCTGGAGAGCCACTGACATGACTGAGGCATAACACTGAGTAACAAACAAAAAGAGGCTAAAAAGAGGTGTCTACAGGCAAAGCTTTTAAACCATGCTGGCTTTGGTCTTTCCAAGCAAATACAAATTGTGTGATTGCCTTTTTAGTATTCTTCTAAACTTGATAGAGTGTTAAAGACCTCACAGACACAAATTCCTAAAAGCTGTGGGGAAATCAGCAGCCAGGTAGAGAGGAGGCCCCAGTTCTTGCTGTCAGCTGATGAAAACTCAGTAGGAGAAGTTGAGGAGCTTTTTGTTTCTGGTTGGCTGTATGCAGGGATGGTCAGGACCTCACCACACTCACTGTTCTGACCATCCCTGGAAGGAGAAAGGGTGGAGGTTGCAGGAACCAGAAGTATTACTGGAAGTTAGCAATTCAGTAAGGGGTGTAAGCTGGAGGTATTTTGGTGACATGGGAGGGATGCAGCAATTTTGGATATGAAGCCAGGCTTTATTGGTTTAGTTCCTTGTGGAACAGTTCATAACATAGTTTGCAAAGGTTGCGTTTGCTGACAATTATAACACCATAAACCAGGGAATAAATGGAGTAATTCTGAATATTGCTGATGTTTTAGACCAGTAGAAGGGATAAGGTTTCATATCAACAAAAACTCCTTGGGGACTCTCACCACAAAAAAAGCAGAAATTGTATACAAAGAAGTACGATAATATGCCACAAGTGTTTGTTCTATATGTAAATAAGCCAGTGGATTGAGTATTTGTCCTGCTTTGATGCATTTTGTTTCCAAGCAAACTAACATACAAATGCTAATCAAGCAAAAATGTTCTTTCATTTTGGACATTGATTGTTGTCTCCAGTTGCACCAGAGGACATCTAAAGCTGTAAGATGGAGCTATACCCTACTATTAAAAGCTCCTTGGACACTGCTTGATACATTGTGGAGTTGTGACAGTAATATTTTACTATAATTGTTTTCTTAAGATGATGACAGAGTGCTGAAGTTGCTGTCATTTTTTCTGTTTGAGTTAAACCAAATACGTGTGATTCAGACATACTCACTGACAGAATGCTCTGAATTTACATGATTAGAGAGCTCTTCAGATTAAATGCAATTCATCAAGGCATTTCTCACAAGTAAAATACCTATGTAAGATTAGCCCCCTTTCCTTTACAATGGTAGGAGAGTAATCTTACTGAATTCAAGCAAAATCTCTGAACTACCTGCACATCAGGTGGGTAGTTACATAATGTCTGTAATTAGTTTCAGATGTAAAACTCCATGTGCAACATTGAAGGCTGAGGTGAAGTTCTTTCGGGGGGAAAAAAAAAGAGCTAAGAACCCCTAAACAGCCACAACAAAACCCCAGTGCCAAGTGGTACTGCAAACTTCTGAAAAAGAGACTTTTGCAGGAAATCAGGCCCTTTAAATCTATTGAATCTCATGAAATGTTAGTCAAAAATCTTGATACAAAAAAATGCTTAGCAAAAAGTGTTAGAAGGTTCTTTATGGTGGTATCATTTAGGAAGGTTGTTTATAGAAGCAAGGTGTAGTTTCTCTGGAAAGTTGCCATAAAACAGTTATGTGGTGTCAGGACATCAATAAACACTTACAGACTGTTCTCTTGTGCTAGTCTGGAGCTCCTAGCACAAGTATTGCTGTTAATCCACAGATGCACAGGTGGTGCTGCTAAGTATGGGAATGCAACACAATTGTTGCAACTAATATGAACTTGCATTTAATTTTAAAAAGTTGCAGTACTGTGCAATAACTCAGGTGTTCTGCTATTTGTGAGGTCCTGACTCTGCAGGAAATTTACTGGAGGGAAATTATGAATTTGGTACAACTTTATTCAAAGAAGATTAGAGCAGGATGCAAGAGTGGAGTAAAAAACTAGACAGGTGCTCCATTGATAGATTGGGTCAACATTTTTTTCATGACATTTACTCCCCTACGTGAGGACAAAGTGAAAAATAGCCTTTCTTTAACCATGCTTGGTTGGATGAGTGTTGGTGAAACTGATAATTACTAGTTCAGTATTGGAAGCTGAATGCTGTTCTTTTAACTCCAAAAGACTTGAGAATCTCTTTTAGCATTTAGTGACTATGTAAACAGTATAAACATTATAAACAGACCAAAATAAAACCTTTAAAATTATCGAGACTCCAGAAGGTAAGATTGTTAACAAAATTGGTTTTTCTGAAATTACAGATTACATTTAATTTACTTGCATAACTTGGATGTAGCGGTGTGGAGACATTACCATAATCACCAAACATATACTTTATCAGAATTCGATTTGGCGGTTATTGATAAAAATCCAATTAATCCAGATGGAAATTGTGGGGGTTTTTCAAATGAAAAACCCAGCTTGAAACACAGACTAAGGCAAAAATGTCATTAAATCCTGACTTACTGCATAGTTATATTATTTCACAGTTTACTTTCTTAAGCCATTACAAAGTTATTTGAATTATAGAAAGGATTAGTTTATTGATGTTCAAGTTTTTTATTTGAAATTTAACCTTAATTTAACCATTTAAATTGATAACCTACTAATCTTGTCCCTGAGCTCTGATGGTCACTGTTTTTGAGGTTTTGAGATACACACATACATGTACTCATGCATACACATTTGTGGAATTATTTCAGGCTCTTAAATAGCATAATGAAATCTTGTGTTAGTAACTTTTATGATTTTCAAGTGAATCAGTACTTCACAGTTTATTGTTTCTTTGACTTTTCAATTCAAAATTGCCTATGAGAAGTCTGAGCATCTAACAATTTTTTTTTTTAAATCATT